>OX326960.1:18804392-19013926 GCA_946800325.1 Luzula sylvatica | reverse complement strand
AAAGTTCTCGAAAGGGCCGAAGCCCCCTCCCTCGGGGCCCGGAACCCTCCCCCCCCCGGGGCACGGCCATGGCCCCTCACCCACCCGGGACCGACGGGACACCCCCCCCTCCGGACCCCCCCTGGGGCCCGGCCCTCTTCGGGCCGGACCCCCATCCGGGGCCCGGCCCCTCTTCGGGCCGGACCCCCAATCCGGGGCCCGGCCCCTCTTCGTGCCGGACCCCCAATCCCCGCCCCCGGCCCCTCTTCGGGCCGGACCCCCAATCCGGGGCCCGGCCCCTCTTCGGGCCGGACCCCCAATCCGGGGCCCGGCCCCTCTTCGGGCCGGACCCCCCCGGGCCCGGCCCCTCTTCGGGCCGGATCCCCCCCGGGCCCGGCCCCTCTTCGGGCCGGACCCCCCCCCCCCCCCCCCCCCCGGGGGCCCGAGCCCCCCTCTTCGGGCCGGACCCCCCGGACCCCCCCGGGCCCGGCCCCTCTTCGGGCCGGACCCCCCGGACCCCCCCGGGCCCGGCCACTCTTCGGGCCGGACCCCCCCCCCCCCCCCCCCGGGCCCGGCCACTCTTCGGGCCGGACCCCCCCCCCCCCCCCCCCGGGCCCGCCACTCTTCGGGCCGGACCCCCCCCCCCCCCCCCCCCCCCCGGGCCCGGCCACTCTTCGGGCCGGACCCCCCCCCCCCCCCGGGCCCGGCCACTCTTCGGGCCGGACCCCCCCCCCCCCCCCCCCCCCCCCCCCCCCCCCGCCGGGCCCGGCCACTCTTCGGGCCGGACCCCCCCCCCCCCCCCCCCCCCCCCCCCCCGGGCCCGGCCCCTCTTCGGGCCGGACCCCCCATCCCCCGTGGGCCCGGGCCCCTCTTCGGGCCGGACCCCTCCCCCGTGGGCACGGCCTCTTTTTCGGGCCGGACCCCTCCCTCACGGACCCGGCCTCCTTTTTGGGCCGAGCCCCCCTACACACACACACAACAGCACACACACACACACACACAACAGTACACACACACACACATACACAACAGTACACACATGCAGAAACACAAACAAACAAAAAAATTCTGACAAACACGCACATAGACACAAACTCAAAAATGGGTGAGTTGCTTCTTTTTCCACACTTCAAATTTCTTGTATGCCGATGTCGCAGTTTAGAGTGTCTTCTTTTTCATATCTGCAGAATTCGTCAAATGAAATTAGATTGGATAATTTAGAAAATAGACTGGATTATTAAATAATAGAATTGAATAATACTACCTTGTACAGGAGGGGTAAAGATCGCCTAACTAAAACCAAATAACAGAATAGGATCATCCCATTTGTTTCTTCTGATAGTGAACCAATAAGTCCACTTCCTTTCTTTTTCCCGAATGGACTCGGTTCTCCTGCATCGGAAATGATAATAGTTCCTTAATATTTTGTACAAAAATAAATAAATAATTTAATTGAGATTGTTTTGGAATTGGACCTCATCAAGTTTCAGCATGCACAAATTCCTCCTTTGACCATTTTTGGTTTTCTGATTGATGACCTTCGATTTTCGAGTAGAATTGGGCAGTATTGACCCATCCCTTCATTATAGGCTGCCCAAATAGATCCCTTATTCATTGAAAAAGGAAAAGAAACGAAATCAGCAAACTTATCGAGTAAAACAAGTGCAACTTTGAATTCTTCAAAGAAAAATTGAACCAAATAATTGATTTGATGCATATATATCTCGTAATAAAAAAAGAGTTGAAAAGATGATTTGACAAAACATGGCTTTTACCTGAACCCAATTTGCAGATTTAAGGCGGTTTGCACATGTGCTTTCTCGTTGCTTTATCTTTGCGGACCAGAACATATCTTTGCGGTTTGAAAAGATGATTTGACAAACTTAGAATTTATCGTTGCTTCATTCAATAGCCTTCTCCTCCATTTTATCTTTCGTAGGCCACCCTCAAACAGGTCAAATCCAAATGAACCAGAAGTAAAGCTTCTCGCTTTTCTTCTGGGACCTCTTTGATTTGGAGAGAGAGAGAGAGAGTGTTTGAAGGGGAAGAAGAGAGGGATTGGGGGAATAATATATAGAGAACGGACTTGAATTTCAACGTCTCTCTTGATATAGCCGTTGGAGAAGAAGAATCCAGAACTTCTCTCTCGAATTAGCCGTTGGAGGAGAAGAAAATTCAGATCTTCTCTCTCGAATTAGCCGTTGGAGAAGAAATTTCTGCCGAGGCGTTTCATGTGGAGAAGAACAAAGAACTAAGAAAATGAACCCCATGAATTGGTAATTATTCACTGCATATCAATTTGTAACGAGTCATATTGTAGTAATAATTCGACCCGTTGATAAGTTCTCTACATTTAATTCATTTCAATTGTTTTACATAATCACTGCAGGTTTGCTTTTTATTTTCTGAAGATATTATTATGGGAAATTATACCCTGCCCCCCAAACCCATCACAACACCCACGATGGGTATGGAATTTTTTTTTGGTTGGGTTGGGTGTTAATTCCCAACTCCAATTTGCACCCCACTTTCTCTCCAAATTAATTAATGCAATTAATGTTTCGAATTAACAGTTAATTTGTGAGTCAATTAACACATCATATTAGTACCTAATAATTCATTAATTCAATTAACAGCTAATTCAAAGCATTGTTAATCGAGTGGGTAATTTTTGAGAGATGGATAGGATATCAAGGATGTGGTGATGGGTTTGGGGGGCATAGTAAATGGCCTCTATTATTATTAGCAATTTAAAATGGATACATATCAAGTTTCGCTTATTTCGTCACTAAATAAGGCTATTTTCTTATTTACAGTTGTATTAAGTTTCTTATTTCATCTCTAATATGAAATAGTTCTCGAGATGGTAATTTCTTATTTCATCTCATAATCGTAAAATACTGAATTATGATAATCAATTTAATTTAGAATATGTCTCTAATTATTATAAGAATCAGGTTTTGATCATAGTGTTAGTTTTATTTAAGAGGTCAAATTAGATTTTTTTTTTTTAATTCTTTTGGAATCAGGGTCTGATCATCTTTTCAAATATACTCCAATTAGGCTCTATTTATAATTCACTTCTATTTCATGGTTATATTTGATAAAATCTGATTTTGATCATATTTATTAGATTCAGAAAAATTGAACATGTAAGCCCAATTAATCTAATGGGTCCCAGATTATTGTAAGTTTCTTTTAATTCTTCGTATTTCTGTTTTCTACATATAAAATTGTAGAGGGTCATGCAATTTTAATAGATTCCACTGTTATTTTATTTTACTTACTAAACATCATTTTTTTGTGCATATTTTAGATGAAATAAATTTCATCATGGAAATTCTCAAAATTTCGTCATTATCGAATACTTTAATGATTATGTTGACATTGATGTTTAATTGGATCCACAATAATGTTGAGATTAATGGTATTTCATACCAAAATACTCCTTTATTTTTCATATTTAAATTTAGAAAAAATTCAAATAATTTTTCTAACAATTTTTTAATTTGTAAAAAAATTGGAAACTCCAAAAAAAAAATCCCTACAAACAAAGTTTAATTTCATTTTCAATTATCTCCTTGTAGGAACATTTCATGGTGTTATAATTTTTTTTGGGACCAAAATACCCCTCTATTTTCCATATTGAAATCTATTAAGCATATTTTTGTATTATTTTATTAATTTAGAAAGTAGAAAATAAACGGTTAATTTGTCGTCCAAGCTATATAATTAAAAATAAACGGTTCATTGCAATGTTTAAATGGCGTTCGGTTTTGATGTTGTGAGAACCGGTTAAACCGAACCGACCGAATAACATCTCATTTTTCATAAACTTTTTAATATGTTAATGTTAAATTATAAAAAAATGATATAATAATCTTATAAAATAATATAATTATATTTTATAGTATGTATTTATATTTTTTATAAATAAAATATATTTTTTTCGATAAATTTATTTTTATTTTAAAATTATAATGTTTCTTATTCGGTTTAATCGAATAAATCGAATAAGAATTTAGTTTGTTCGGTTCGGTTTTTAATTGGTTCGAAAATTAAAACGGTTCGGTTCGGTTTGAATTTAGTTCGGTTCAGTTAAAATCGATTTGGCCTTATTCGGTTCGATTTGAACCGAACCGACCGAATGAACACCCCTAATAATTAATCATTAATTCGTGACATAGAAGAGGTTGGAGGGAATTTTAGGACATACTAGAATTGTCCTCAAAAGAAATGTTCTTGTCATTCTGATTATATGGTACATTAAATTTTCTCAGAAATTTCAGTTGTATTGATTTTATATACTCGATCACTGTTGTATTGAAATAATAATTTTTTTTGTAAAAATATATCACTAAGATCAATGGACCTTTTTATTACTTTTTAAGGTGCATTGATTGATGTAGTATAATTTGAATGCATTGGACCGTAGAAAAATGACATTTTTTTAATAAATGATTTCCGAGAAAATATAAAATGAAAAGACAATGTGAAGATAGCACAATTTATTTTCTGGGAGTTCTTTTTTTTTTTAAAAAAAAAAGTTAAATATTAAATTAGGACATATAATCATGCATTTCTCATGAGTTACCTAACAAAATAACAAAATGAATACTTTTGGCATTATTAAAATATGAAACCACAAACCAATATATATTTACAATAATATAACGGCGTCTAACGATTTTTTATAGGATGTGTTGTTCATGGTAAATAAATCAAAAACACAAATTTCTTTGAATCGAGACACTGGAGACAATCAAATATTGTGTTATTTTATTTCTTCTATTTTCTCTTCGATTGTATATTTTTCAAATTAATCTATAACTGAAGGGAGGTCAATCTAAATTAAATCCAAACTTGAACAAAAACAGAACTAATCAGGAAGACTACTCAGAGAGCGAATATTTTCCTCTATTTTCTCCATGTTGGTATGTAGCTCACTTTAAACGAATATTTTTCTTGTTTATGGATACAATATTACAATTCAAATTAACCGTTCTTTGTGTGTAATGAAACATACAATTTAGATCTAAAATTCAATATGAGAAGTATTATTCTAACTATACAAGACGTACAACGATTAAGATAATATTTAACTTCGCATATTGCGCAACAATTTAGATCTTAAATTCAATATTTAACGGATCTTCTTTTTTAGCTCACCATTAATAGACGTACAACGAGCGCAACAAACTAGAGCACCGCGTAGTAGATAGTATCTTAATTTCAACTTCGCACAAATACAGTAAATCTTGTTTAACTTTAATGAAAGAATGACCGAATGATCATATTTTGTTAAATTGTTGATTTAGTGAAAATGTAAATAAAGAAAGATAGAAGATAAAAAAAACTGCAACATTCAATTTATTTACATGTGAAGGACTCTCATAGTCATGTTGAAAAGATAGATTATATAACTTTTCAAATATGAAAAAATATGAATATTAAAATTAAAAAAAAACA
Source organism: Luzula sylvatica (assembly GCA_946800325.1). Taxonomy (NCBI): domain Eukaryota; kingdom Viridiplantae; phylum Streptophyta; class Magnoliopsida; order Poales; family Juncaceae; genus Luzula; species Luzula sylvatica. Next base: position 19,008,478 of record OX326960.1, on the reverse strand, counting down.
CAACAATTGATTGTCTCCGATGTCTCAATTGAAGGAACTTGTCTCTTTGATTTATTTATCATCAACACCTCATTTCAAAACTCATTAGACACGGCAATATTATTGTAAATGTATGTTGAGTTTTGGTTCCACATTTTATAATTCGAGAAGTATTTATTTTGTTAGGTAACTTATGCATGAATTAAAAATGTTGTGATCATGAGAAGATTATGATTATGTCCAGTCAAATATTTGATTTTTTTGTCTAAAAGAAAAGGAACTCCTTAAAAAGTAAATTGTGCTATTTTATTTTTTTTGAATAAAAACATTGCCTTTTGATATATTGAAATAAAAAAATTCTGTACAATATAAATCACGAACGTGTTGCTCATGTATTAATAATAATAAAAAAAAACGATAACACATATTCTATTTCTAACACCACTTTGCTATTTTTATCTTTTGTCTTTTGCACTTATATTTCCTCATCATTAATTTATTTAAAGATGTCATGTTTTTTCAACTTCCATTTCACTACAAAATAAAATAAAAATTGCTATCCCAAATGTTTATACTAGATTATCAAGAAATGTTTCGGATGACACATTTGAAATATTATATATTTTTTTTTTTGCAAGTAAGGCCCGTGGGCCGTGAGACATATCATTCATAAATATTCAAAATTACATCCTTAGAGTTTAATAAATATAACAAAAATTAACAAGTAATTTTTTAAGCATAACATCACTCTTCTCCTTCATTCCTTCTGTGTATCCATTTCTTAGCCTATTCCTTCTCGAGAAGTTACGCCAAGTGGGTACATTGTGCCTTTCGCTTCAATCTTGTATTTCCTCGCCATTTTCGCCAGTTGGTCAGCTTGTGTGTTGAATAGGCGACTAATGTAGTTCATTTCGATCCCCTCTTTTTTCTTCAGCTCTCTCTTGCATTGTATCAAAGTGTCGTATGCTCGCCAGTCCGGCACATCCTGTTCATCCTGTGTGTATAATAGATAGGCAATCATTAGAAGATTATCCGACCAGATTCTTGCCTGCGTTATTCCCATTTCCTCCAGTATTTGTAGTGCTAATAATAGAGCTTGGGCTTCGGTTTGGATTGCTCCTGTGGCCGTGGTTGGTTTGTGGCCATACTGGATTAGTTGTGTTCCTTGTGTAATTATGTAGCTAACGCCTCCTTCACCATTCACGGTCCAGGATCCATCAATGTGGCAGGTTGTTTTTGTTTCCTCTTCTTGATTTGTGCATTTTATATTATGCATTGGAGGTGTTCGATGAAATGTTTGTGTGGTTTTTCCATGTAAGCTTGGTTTCTGTGCCATTTGTATTAGTTTCATAGGGTTTGGTTCAGTATTTTGGTATAGCGATTTGCATCTATCTTTCCATATATACCATATAATAATCATTATTGTTGTTTGATCTTCCATGTTCAGGTCTTGGAGTATGTATTGAAGGTTTTCCTGTGGGGTCCCTGTTAGGTTTCTGGATATTATTGAGAATTTGGATATTAGCCAGCATCTTTGTGACCAGTGACATTTGAATATCAGGTGGTTAAGATCTTCCTCTTGATCTTTACATCTTGGACACATTGGATTAATTGTATTTATTTTTGTATGTAAGGTTTGAGCTGTAGGTACTGAGTTTGTGATGATTTTCCATATGAAGAGCTGAGCCGATGGTGTCACTATCTTGTTTTTCCATATGGTTTTGAGGAGGTACTTTTCTTTTTCAGTAATTGAATTGTTTCCTTGTTCTTTTTGTTGTAACATTTCATATGCCGACTTGACACTGTATTTTCCTGATTGTGATGGAGTCCATAAGAGTTTGTCTTTGTTGGTTAGGCTCGTTGTATCTATTAATGTCTGTATTATTTCCATTGTCTTGTATGGCCCAAATATTGACATTATTAATTCAGTGTTCCATGAGGTCTGATTGTCCATTCTTAAATCTGCTACTTTTAGTGTCCTTTGTTCATTGTTTTTTGGTATTGTTTGACTCCATTGGTTGGTCCAGGGGTGTCCCACTGCCAGACATGTCTCTCCATTTCCTATTTTCCACCACAGAGAGTCTTTCATGTCATCTCTACTCATCATAATGCCTTTCCATAATTTAGAGCAGTGGGTTTTTCTTTGTGTAGACCATAGGGATCCTTGGGGGAAGTATTTAGCTTTTAGTATTTTGTTCCATGTACTATCTCTTTTTTCCTCTAAATTCCATAAGTTTTTCATGAACAGTGCTTTGTTGAAGTGGTGTATATTTTTTATGCCTAATCCTCCTTCGTGTTTTGGTTTTGTAATATCATTCCAGGATTTTAATGCTAGGAATCTTCCTTCAAGTTTACCCCAGAAGAATCATTTGAAATATTATATTATGTCTTTTGGATTGGTGATTGAAATCTCGGATAATTGGAGACAATGCTCCTGAAAGTAATTAGTAATACAAGATTCCATTGATTTTCTAGAATGACATATCTTACAAAAATAAATTATTATTTTAATATAGTAATGAACAAGTATATAAAATAAATACAACTAAAACAATATATAAGTATTTTTAAGAAATGTAAAGAGTATAATAAAAACAGTATATAATTGAATTAAACATGAAGATTGCTATTCACTGACAGCCAATACAAAAGACATAACATAAAGATATAATAAACATACAAAATAAATATAGACATATATTATGCATAGACAATAATGTATTTATTCAGATATGTATAATGAACACTCAAGATGTTGGACAAAAGATATAATGTATATATATGATATGTATAATAAACATATCTACAAAAATAATGGTTATATTAAACTTATAAAATTGATATGCAACATTCAGCCGACAATTAATGGACGGAGAAAATCATTTCTCTTAAAACATTATATATTTATACTAAGTAATAAAATTATTTTATTATCTTATTTATCATGCTAATGCGGAGACGAAATATTCATTACACTCTTATTCTAGAAAATAACCTCACACAAAAGTAGTTTTTTTGTTATCACCATAATTTATTTTGTTTCATCGTCATAGTTGGTGATGTATATACTATGTTGCACGGATACGGATACGGGTATCGTATCCGATACGATACGGATACGGCGATACATCAATTTTCAAAAAATTACAGATACAGTTACGGCTATATAGTTATTATTTTAATATATTTATATTGTATATAATTAATAAATTAAATAATAAATTAATAATATTTTTTAGTTAAATACCATGACAATAAATAAAATCAACATAACAATATAAATATCATAAAATTATCATAAATTTATTTTAGAAATATCCTAGAACTAATTTAGAAGTATCCTAGAAGTATCCTAGAACTAATTTAGAAATATCTTAGAAGTATCCTAGAAGTATCCTATATAATTTATTTAAAAATATTATGGACCAAAATATATAATGGGCCGAAATATCCTAAATGAAATATCTCAGCCGTATCATAAACGTATCCCAGTCGTATCTTGCCGTATCCCCGCCGTATTCGAAAAAAATAAATATTAAAATAATCGGATACGTCACGTGGCGTATCCGATACGTATCCGAGCCGTATCGTACCCGTATCCGTATCGGATACCCGTATCCTCAGGATAATTCTGCATTTTTGAAGTATCCGCATAACATAGTGTATATACTATATACAAATTTTAATTTTTCAGCAGGTTGAAAGAAGTTGATAATTAAATTCATTTACAATACCTTTGATAGTAATATTCAGAAGAAGAAAAAATTCATTTTTTTCCTTTTCGTTATGTGAATATTTAATCCTTCTTGCAATTAGAATTAGAACTGGATTCGTAAAATTATGGTACCGTGCTGGTTTCTTGTCTTGAGATCTGTTGTACCGCTATGTGCTCGTGGTACAATTGGCCTTACTATCCACAATGAATATCCGTAAGTACTTCCATGAATCAATTTGTTATTTGATTTAGAAAATTATATCAAATTTAAACATTAGTAAAAAAAATCTGATTTTAACTGAAAATAATATTATGAAATAGAACATAACTTGAATTTGAGTCTAATTCATCTCTTGTATAGTTAGATTAATACTTCTCATATTGAATTTAAGATCTAAATTGTATGTTTCATTACACACAAAGATCCGTTAATTGGAATTGTAATATTGTATCCATAAACAAGAAAAATATTCGTTTAAAGTGAGCTACATACCAACATGGAAAACAGAAAACGGTATTCATGAATATCATAGAGGAAAATATTCGCTCTCTGATTAGTCTTCCTGATTAGTTCTGTTTTTGTTCAAGTTTGGATTTATTTTAGATTGACCTCCCTTCAGTTATAGATTAATTTGAAAAATATATAATCGAAGAGAAAATAGAAGAAATAAAATAACACAATATTTTGATTGTCTCGATTCAAATAAATTTGTCTTATTGATTTATTTACCATGAACAACACATCCTTTACAAAATCGTTAGACGCCGTTATATTATTGTAAATATATATTGATTTGTTTAATCAAAAAAAAAAAAAAATATATATTGATTTGTGGTTTCATATTTTAATAATGCCAAAAGTATTCATTTTGTTAGGTAACTCATGAGAAATGCATGATTATGTCCTAATTTAATATTTAATTTTTTCTTTAAAAAAAAAGGAACTCCCATAAATTAAATTGTGCTATCTTCAGTTTATCTTTTCATTTTATATTTTCTCGGAAATAATTTATTCAAAAAATGTCATTTTTTCTACGGTCCAATGCATTCAAATTATACTACATCAATGCTCCTTAAAAAGTAATAAAAAAGTCCATTGATCTTCTAGAGTGATATATTTTTACAAAAAAAATTATTATTTTAATACAACAGTGATAAGTATATAAAATCAATACAACTGAAATCTCTGAGAAAATTTAATGTACCACATAATCAGAATGACAAGAACATTTCTTTGAGGACAATTCTAGTATGTCCTAAAATTCCCTCCAACCTCTTCTATGTCACGAATTAATGATTAATTATTATGAGTGTTCATTCGGTCGGTTCGGTTCAAATCGAACCGAATAAGGCCAAATCGATTTTAACCGAACCGAACCGTTTTGATTTTCGAACCAATTAAAAACTGAACCGTGTTATGTTAAGCATAGGTTCATAATTCATATGCCATAGCCATTCAAAATGAAGTTGTTTGCAACCACTGAGACTTGCACTCCATGGACCATGTTATGTTAAGACATTTTGTCGAACATCTCGTCCCCAATCTTCTATAACCACTTCATCCACACAAAGACCCCTGAAAATCACATCTAACTAGCCCATCTCGTAACAACACTAATTCGAATTGTTCCATTTTAAGAATGAATTACACAGCATATAAACTAAATTGTACCAATTATTAGTTTCGGTACCAGGCGAAATCAAATATTTCTCAGCAAACCATATTTGGTACCATTTCTGATTTTCCTCCATTTCACATGAATGAGAAGAAATCTCAATTGAGTCTCCATTTCAAGTTTGAAAATTAAGTCTTGAAAGAGTCAAATCAATTCTTTCCCAATCTCCACACAAGATTTGAAGCAATTTCTTAAAATCCTAATACAACAATTAATCTCCAACTTCTTCAATTCATCCAATTAGGGACCATCCATTAATCTATATTTTAATAATAAAACACTCATTAAGTAGAATTAGAAATAAAGCACTAGTAAGAACCAATGGGTCATTCATAAACCAATCGAAACTTCCTGACTATATTTTAATAATCACCGTCATTTATCCTCCTCGGTTCAGAACTAACAAATCAACCTTACGGTTTGAGCATAGCCTCTAACTGAGATCGCATGGAGATAATAAGTCAGATGCGTTTTGGCGAGATGGGTTTATTGGGATTGTTAATATAGATGAGGGTTTTAGTTGGGACTGGAGAAGATGGTAAGATTGTCTTAGAGAGTGTTCAAATGGATAAATGGCGATGAGTAGTTTGTGTTTTCATGGCGACAAGTGGTGAGAGGAAGAGAGAAAGTTCCAATGAGATATGGTCGACGCGAGAGAAGACTCAGAAGAGAGAAACTGAGTTAAAACCGGACGGTTTAATTTGTTGGTTCGACCCGGTTTTCAAAATAAACCGTTTGGTTCATGCGGTTCCTTACGGTTCATTTGCTGATCCGATCAAATAATCAAACCGAACCGTTTTTCGGTTCGGGTCCGGTTTTTCTGGACGAACCAGCCGGTCCGGTCCGATTTTCAAAACACTGATTTTAAAACCGAACCGAACCGTTTTAATTTTCGAACCAATTAAAAACCGAACCGAATAAACTAAATTCTTATTCGGTTTATTCGATTAAACCGAATAAGAAATATTATAATTTTAAAATAAAAATAAATTTATCGAAAAAATTATATTTTATTTATAAAAAATATAAATACATACTATAAAATATAATTATATTATTTTATAAGATTATTATATCATTTTTTTATAATTTAACATTAACATATTAAAAAGTTTATGAAAAATTGGATGTTATTTGGTCGGTTCGGTTTAACCGGTTCTCACAACATCAAAACCGAACGCCATTTAAACATTGCAATGAACCGTTTATTTTTAATTATATAGCTTGGACGACAAATTAACCGTTTATTTTCTACTTTCTAAATTAATAAAATAATACAAAAATATGCTTAATATATTTCAATATGAAAAATGGAGGGGTATTTTGGTCCCAAAAATAAAAACATATTCTAAATTGATTATCATAATTCAGTTGCAATGTATGACAATTTTACAATTATGAGATGAAATAAGAAATTACCATCTCGAGAACTATTTCATATTAGAGATGAAATAAGAAACTTAATACAACTGTAAATAAGAAAATAGCCTTATTTAGTGACGAAATAAGCGAAACTTGATATGTATCCATTTTAAATTGCTAATAATAATATCTTCAGAAAATAAAAAGCAAACCTGTAGTGATTATGTAAAACAATTGAAATGAATTAAATGTAGAGAACTTATCAACGGGTCGAATTATTACTACAATATGACTCGTTACAAATTGATATGCAGTGAATAATTACCAATTCATGGGGTTCATTTTCTTAGTTCTTTGTTCTTCTCCACATCAAACGCCTCGGCAGAAATTTCTTCTCCAACGGCTAATTCGAGAGAGAAGATCTGAATTTTCTTCTCCTCCAACGGCTAATTCGAGAGAGAAGTTCTGGATTCTTCTTCTCCAACGGCTATATCAAGAGAGACGTTGAAATTCAAGTCCGTTCTCTATATATTATTCCCCCAATCCCTCTCTTCTTCCCCTTCAAACACTCTCTCTCTCTCTCTCTCTCTCTCTCTCTCTCTCTCTCTCCAAATCAAAGAGGTCCCAGAAGAAAAGCGAGAAGCTTTACTTCTGGTTCATTTGGATTTGACCTGTTTGAGGGTGGCCTACGAAAGATAAAATGGAGGAGAAGGCTATTGAATGAAGCAACGATAAATTCTAAGTTTGTCAAATCATCTTTTCAAACCGCAAAGATATGGAGGAGAAGGCTAATTCTAAGTTTGTACAAAATATTAAGGAACTATTATCATTTCCGATGCAGGAGAACCGAGTCCATTCGGGAAAAAGAAAGGAAGTGGACTTATTGGTTCACTATCAGAAGAAACAAATGGGATGATCCTATTCTGTTCTTTGGTTTTAGTTAGGCGATCTTTACCCCTCCTGTACAAGGTAGTATTATTCAATTCTATTATTTAATAATCCAGTCTATTTTCTAAATTATCCAATCTAATTTCATTTGACGAATTCTGCAGAGATGAAACAAATGGGAAGATCAAATTGGTACACCAAGAAGACACTCTAAACTGCGACATCGGCATACAAGAAATTTGAAGTGTGGAAAAAGAAGCAACTCACCCATTTTTTGGATTTGTGTCTATGTGCGTGTTTATCAGAATTTTTGGGTTTGTTTGTGTTTCTGCATGTGTGTACTGTTGTGTGTGTACTGTTGTGTGTGTGTGTGTGTGTGTGTGTGTGTGTGTGTGTGTGTGTGTGTGTGTGTGTGTGTGTGTGTGTGTGTGTGTGTGTGTGAGGGGGCTCGGCCCAAAAAGGAGGCCGGGTCCGTGGGGGAGGGGTCCGGCCCGAAGAGGGGCCCGGCCCACGGAGGAGGGGTCCGGCCCGAAAAAGAGGCCGGGCCCACGGGGGAGGGGTCCGGCCCGAAGAGGGGCCGGGCCCACGGGGGAGGGGTCCGGCCCGAAGAGGGGCCTGGCCCACGGGGAAGGGGGTCCGGCCCGAAGAGGGGCCGGGCCCGGGGGGGGGGGGGGGGTCCGGCCCGAAGAGGGGCCGGCCCCGGAGGGGGGGGGGGTCCGGCCCGAAGAGGGGCCGTGCCCCCTCCGGGGTCCCGCCCGAAGAGGGGTCGGGGGGGGGGGGGGTTCCCGGCCCGAAGAGGGGCAGGGTGGGTTCCCGGCCCCGGAGAGGCCGTGTCCGGGGGGTTCCGGGCCGTGCCGGGGGGGGGGGGGGGTCCGGGCACGGCCCGGGGGGAGGGTTCCGGGCCCGGGTTCCCGGCCCGAGGGAGGGGGTTCGGCCCTTTCGAGAACTTTGACACATAAGAACTCGGTTTTTGACGAGGAGGAGTTATATATATTTTTAAAAGATATTTTGGATTTCGTAAATATTTAATCATAATATTGAAATGCATTTATGAATTAGAACTAGATTAAATATTTTTTATTCATATAAAGAAAATAAATTAAATTAAATTAAAATACTCAAACTAATTCTTTTGAAAAAAAATATATCATATGATAGAACTTCCCTTCTTTATATAGTTCAATTCAACAAAGTTCAATTTTTGGTGTTATTATAAGAACACAAAATTATTTCCACAGTGCTAGATTATAAATAATTGTGCTTTCTTTTAAAAAGATTAAAGAATGTGCAGAACGTGAGGTGGGGCTTTGTTCTCCTCCTTTTTTTGTTATCTTGTTGGGTTTAGTGAGTTTGGGTGCATATTGATTGGAGTGATAATTCTTCCATAGAATTGACAGATGCACGGACTCCTTCAACTCCTTTTTGGGCTCGATTTTGTGATAGACTTGAAATTAGATTTGGATTTTGAGTAACGAGATTCTCCATTGTATGTTTGTGTATTGCCTATTTTGTTGTAACTTTTGGGAATTATGTACAATGATGTATTTTCATCCAAATAGCTAGATAATATTTACTATACAAATAGAAGTGTATTAGTTATTGGCCATTTTATTTGTTCGTAGATATAAAAGTTTCCAAATTGATGTAGCTTTTAGTTATAAACTTTAACTATAAATGAGATTGTAGATTTTAGTTATCAATTAGGATTATGATTTTTGTAGCGGTAATTTGGTCAAATTGGCTTTGGTTCGTTAAGAGCTTGGACGCCGGACGGGCATGGGTGATATTCAACCGGTTTCGATATGTTTGAATGTATTATTACCGACGATTTGTCGATACAAGATCTTTCACATACAAGCCATACAGGCACGAATACATATTTTCTATGATCGGAGTAATATCGAAAAATGACTCCTTCAATAAACAATGACATTTCAAATTTTCTAATTGGTTTTTCATACAAATGATATTAATTTTGAAAAATTTGTCGGTTCAAAGAGAGATTTGCATCCATCTCCATAATAACATCGAGTTATCTTGATATCTTCCTACGTCTCCATGATCGCCTCCGGTCGCCTCGATTCAAATTAGTAATGAAATTCTCTTCCAAGGAAAAAGGTGGTGGGCATGGCACGAGTCGGAAATAACTCTTCATCAAAACACTGACTAAACAAAACCGGGAAGAGAGCAGTTTGAGGTTGAGCTGAACTGAGCGGACAATTTTGTGCCATGTATTTTTACAAAAGTATTTTGTTTATTCTCATTAATTAGATCTTTGTGAATGATAATTTATGTCTTTAAACATAACATTAATGAGTAATGGAAAAGAAGTCCAATTTCTCTTTTTAATTTGAATATATTTCGAAAGGCGGCTTTTTTGAATTCAATGTCCATCGAGGACAAAACTCATTTTCAGTGCGATTATAACACCACAAAATTATGTCCACTATACACGGTCTAGACTCTTGTCTGGTAATCGCAATTAGAGAAACCTATGTTACTCCATTGTAGTTATGTTTGTGTAGTGATGATATGAAATTAGATTTGGGTTTTGTGTAATGAGATCCTCCATTGTAGTTATGTTTGTATAGTGATTGCAACTTTCTGGAATTGTGTACATTGACGAATTTTCATCCAAATTGCTAGATAAATATTTATTATATATACAAATAGAAGGAATTTTATTAGTCATTGGCTTTTTTTTATTTTTTTATTTGTTCGTAGATGTCAATGATTCCAAATGCATATATAATTATTATTATTTATGAATTTAGGGCATAGTAATTAGGTTTTATTTATTGTGATTTAACTTATTAAGGTTTAAATTTTAGTTATAAATTAGGTTCTACAAACATCAAATGATGACTCATCGAGACATTTGTGTTGAAATCTTGTGACAAAGTATATGCTCTCTTTTTAGTTATCACCATAATTTATTTTGCTTCGTCATAAGTTGATGATGTATATACAATGTACAAATTTTAATTTTTCACCAGGTTCAAAGAAGTTTATAATAAAATTCAATTACAATAAGGTCGATGGTCAGAAAAAATATTCATCTTTTTCTCTTTACGTTATGTGGATATTTAATCCTTCTTGTAATTAGAATTGGATTCATAAAATTAAGGTACCATGTTGGTTTCTTGCCTCGAGATCTGTTGTATTAGGGAACTTTCGTGAATTAATTTGTTATTTGATTGAGGCATCTTATATCAAATTTAAACATTAGTAAAAGAATATGCTTTTTAACTGAAAATAATATTATGAAATAAAACATAATTTGAATTTGAGTCAAATTGATATCTTGTATAGTTCGTTAATACTTCTCATATATTTTTTGTTTGTGATATCAATGTAACATGAATCCTTAATTTTTTATATCTTGTGTCAAACACTTTACCATCAGGCTAAGGATCATTGCTAAATACGATCTCATATTGAATTTAGGATCTGCATGATATGAAGCCTCAATAGTTTCTATATTCCTCTAAACTTGTATGTTTCATTATACACATAGAACGATTAACTAATTTGAGATAATTAACAAAGTAAGCATTTTTCATGAATTTATGGTGAATATGATCAAGGTATTAACCCAAATGCATCATTTTTCATGAAAGATTTACAGAAGGTTAAAAATATATTCGAAACCTCCATAAGAATGGAACAGGGCAATGGCAGTAGGATCTTTTTCTGGAAGGATAGATGGCATGGAAACTTGCTGTTTGCCAAATTATACCCAATCCTGAACACATACACCTTACAACCAGACCTGCTACTATCCCAGGCACTATCAAACAACACATGGAACCTCCAATTAAGAGAAAATCTGTGCCACACAGCCTCAACGAATTTGACTGAACTACTAATAGAACTCCGCACTATCAACATAGCAACAGAACAAGACGAGATAAAATGGAGGTGGTCCCCAAATGGATCTTTCTCATCGAGAGGACTGTATGAATTCCTGGCAAACACCGGAGCGATAGATAAACGGAACATATCCGTCTGGAAAATGAAACTCCCATAAAAAATAAAAAATTTCGCATGGCTAATGCTAAATGGCAAATTACTCACACAAGACAACCTAATTAAGAGACACTCGCCACACACTCCGGGGACGAAATGCTGCAACCAGGGAACCAACACACAAATCGAGACGGGCCAACACTTATTCGAAACATGCGTCCTGGTACGAGCTATCTGGACTGAAATCTGCACTCTTAATGCATGGAACAATACCAGACAGACTACAGACATGCATAATTGGTTCAACCAACGGGAATTGATGAACGAGGAAGATACAAGAACATGGGACGCATGGTGGTGGGCAGGAAAATACGTCGTATGGCTGGCCAGAAATAACTCCATATTCAGAGATAAGCCCATGCAACGTCGAAGGTGTGCAGAACATGCCATTTTCCTGGCCAAAAGATGGTTGGGTACTTGAAGCTACTCACGTAAACACGAGACAAGAAAGACCAAGGCGACGAGTGAAGGAAATAAAATGACGGCAAACAAACTACTAAATCATGCTGGATAGAAGAATAATCTCAACTCATTTTATTTCTTTTTCTTTTTCCTACGATTAGGGAGCACTAGTAATTAATTGTAAATAATGTAACGAAAACAGTCTTTAAGCAATGAAATAAGGATAACAATCCTTTTTCCTTCAAAAAAAAAAAAAAACAAAGTAAGCATTTTTCATCAAACCATTCAAATTGTATCAGTAAACAAAAAAAAGAATCGTTTAAAATGAGCTGCATACAACATGGAAAAGAGAAAACGACGTGTTCATGAATATCATAGGGAAAAATGTTCGTCCTCGTTTAGCAAGTCCAAACATAAACCAAATTTAGAACATCACATCTCAGAGTAGTCTTCAATTAGGGATTATTTTCTCTATTTAATTCGTTACACCGTAATATTTTTGCAAATATATATTGATGTACTTTTAGCAACAAAAAGAAAAGTACAAAATTAATTTACTGTGCAACGTTGCTAACTAATATCAAACCTGGCATCCAAGATTGTTCTTCCATTATTAATTTTAATTATTTTCTAGTTTGGATTTATCTTAGATTAACCTCCCTTCAATTATAAATTAATTTGAACAATGTAAACTTGAAGAGAAATAGAAGAAACAAAAAGACACAATATTTGATAGTCTCCAATGTCTCTATTCAAAGAAATTCGTCTTTTGATTTATTTACCATCTTTTAAAAATCGTTAGACGCCATTATATTATTGTAAATATATATTGGTGTGTGATTTCATATTTTAATAATGCCAAAAGTATTCATTTGGTTAGGTAATTCATTCATATTTTAAAAATGTTGTGATCATGAGAAATGCATGATTATGTCCTAATATAATATTTTATTTTATTTTAAAAGAAAAAGGAACTCCCAAGAAGGAAATTATGCTATCTTTACCTTTTGTCTTTTCATTTTATATTTTCTCGGTAATAATTTATTTAAAATATGTCATTTTTTCTACGTCCAATTCACTCTTTTTTAAAAAAAATTATACTAGATCAATGCACCTTAAAAAGTTATAAAAAATTCCATTGATCTTCTAGACTGATATATTTTTACAAAAAAAATTATTATTTTAATACAGTAGTTTTTATTTTCTTATAAAAGGTCTTCTTTTCAAAGGATATTTTGGATAATTGTTAATTAGTAAATATTTAATCATAATATTGAAATGCATTTACCAGTTAGTACTAGATTTGATTAATTTAAAATACTCAAACTATTCTTTTGAAAAATATATATAATAGCCATAGGACTTCCCTTCTTTTTATCGGACCCGGTTTTACTAGATTTGATTCATTATCTAAGTTTCTCGACAGACGCATGGACTTCTTCGGCTTCTTTTCGGCCTCGATTTGTGATGACTTGAAATTAGATTTGGGTTCGAGTAATGAGATTCTTCGTTCTAGTCAAGCTTCGTATATTGACTGTAACTTTTGGGTAATTATGTTCGTTGATGAATTTTCAATTTATTATATACAAATAGAAGGAATTGTATTAGTTATTGGCCTTTTTTATTAATTTGTTCGTAGATGTCAAAGGTTCCAAATTGATGTAGAATAATTAGGATTTATGAATTATGATATTAGTAATTAGTTTTCTTATTACGATAAACTTATTAAGGTTTAAACTTTAGTTATAAATAATGTTATAAATTTAGTTAGCAGTAAGAATTTCGAGTTTTTATCAAATTGGTTTTGAATGTATTATTAACAATGATCCGTGGATAATAGATTTCTCACTTACAGGCCCGGCCTCAGATCTTTTCTGATTCCGAGCCGAATTTAGAATGAACTCCTTAAATAAACGAAGACGTTTCAAATTTACTAATTGTTTTTTAATTAATTGAAAAGTGAGAGGAGAAAAAAAGACACGACATTATTTTTGAATTAATGTGAAGAACCCTTGGTTCCTCGTATATAATTAATTATACTATAAAAAGGATCATTTGAAGGAATTTGTCTCCAATGAAAAGACTGCTATTAAAAGACACAACATTTGATTGCCTCCAATGACTCTCTATTTGAAAGAATTTGTCTTTTTGATTTATTTATGAACACCACCTCATTAGACACCATAATATTATTGTAAGTGTATATTGGTGTGTGATTCCACAATTTATAATGCCAAAAATATTTATTTTGTCAGGTAACTCATGCATTAAAAATGTTGTGATCACGAAAAATGCATGATTATGTCCTATCCAATATTTTATTTTATTTTAAAGACAGAGAAAAATAAACTTCCTGAGAGTAAATTGTATTATTTTTACGTACGATTTTCTCGGCAATAATTTATTTAAATATGTAATTATTTTCGACGTCCAATCAATGTTCCAGAAATCGCTCGGCGCTCGCTGGTCGGCAGACGACCATCGAGCGCCAAGGATGATTAATCGGGATTAATCGGAAATCTCGGCCGACCTCGGCGGATTTTTATTTTTTTATATTTAATATTTAAATTAATTAAACAAAATTACAAATCACAGTTTTTTTTAATAAGTTTTGAATAATTTAAGTAATAAAATACACTACGTCACTAAACTAACATAAACTCAAATAATAATAATAATATATATATATATATTAAAAATATTAAAAATATGAAAAAATTTAGTCCAAATATATTTTTTTGAATAGTATCCGACAAATGATCGTTTTCATTATTGATGTCTAATTTTTTTGATGTCAATGGAAATTCATTGGCAATCCATAACAAAAACGATCATTATTTTGAATAGTATCCCACAACCTCTTATAATATATGATTTTTTGTGTTTCATATTCAACCAACTAGACTATGAACCCGTTTGGCAATTCAAAAAAAAATTTAAAAAAAAAAAAAAAAAAAAAAATTGCAAAAAAAAAAAAAAAAAAAAAACTGTACACATCTAAAAATCGGCTCGGCGGTGGCTTGGTGGTCTTGGCGGCCGCTTGGCGGAAATCCGCCAAGCACAAAACGCCAAGGGTTTATCTCGACGGCGAACCCTCGACTACCGATTAATCGGTGATTAATCGGCCGCCAAGACCGATTTCCAGAACACTGCGTCCAATATACTATTGAATAAAATGAAAATTTCTATCCCGGATGTTTACCCCAGATAAATTATCATGAAATGTTTCAAACTAGGAAACACCATGCGCAATTGCGTGAGAATTAGCATGTTTTTGTGTTTACAAAATTTTCTTAATTTTTATTATATGAAAAATATTGCATGTTGTTGTTGTTGTTGTTGTTTTCGATAGAGTGTATCACATTAATAATGTTTTTAGTTCTTAACTTTTTTTGTCGTCGGGCATTTTGAATTTTTTTTTTGTTCATTTACTTGGACATTTGTGTTGTTTTCAACTTCTTCTTTGTAAAATTAAATTTCGGATCTAACGAATACGATTGCATTTATGTATGAAACATAAATAAATATAATGAACATAATTTATAATGCTTAAAAGTAAAACATGAAATTACAATTACAAAAATTACAAAAATGTATTACAATGAGTGTACTAAGTGAAACTGCTCTTTACGTGTCAAACAGTACAATTTTGAAAATCATAATGCTACAACGTCCAATGAAATTGCATCCTCTCGCCCAGTGTATTAGTTATCAAAATGTTAATGGAAAAAAATAGTGAAAAAGAGGCGGAGTCGAATACGAAAAAATATCAGAAACGCCCCCTTCCTCTCTCTCAATTATCAATCATCCAAATTTAAAACATGAAATGAAAAGAAAAAGAGAAAGAAAAAAAAAAGAACTTATCTGCCGGGAAATCGCAGGACATGGAATAATGTCGAATGGACAATCTTTGCAAAGCCAAAGGAACTTATCTGCCGGGAAAAAAAAAGAAATTAATACATAATAATTCGTGATTGCAACATTCAAATGGTTTTTAAATAAGACATGATTAAAAGCAAAAATATGAACTTATATTCAACTCAGATAAACATTCGGCAAAAGATGCAGCAAATCAATTGGTTCCTTTAATTATTTGTCTAACTATATCTCCATATTGAAACATATAAAATAAAATTATGATCACATTGTTATATTTTATTACAAATAGATCAAACCTATTATTTTTATGAAGTAGGGTAAGTAATCAGTTTTCTTATTATGATTAATTTATGAAGGTTTAAACTTTAGTTATAAATGAGATTGTAGATTGTATTGTAGACCAAACCTATTATTTTAGTTAGCAATAAGGATTTCGATTTTTATAGGGGTAGGATAATTTGTTCAAATTGATTTTGGTTTGTGAGAAGCTTGGGTGATATTCAACGGTTTCGATATGTTTGAATTTGAATGTATTATAATCAACGACGATAACAGATCTTTCACATACAAGCGCAGCCCAAGTTTTTCTATGACTCGAAGTCATATTGAAAATTGACTCTTTAACTAAATGACGACGTGTCAAATTTACTAATTATTTTTACATACAAATGATATTCATTTTGAAAAATTGTGGGTTCTGATAAAGCTTTGGATCCATCTCCATAATAGCATTCAGTCACCTCGATATCTTCCTATCATCGTCAAGGCAGCATATCGGCAACGAAACCGATCGTCAAGGCCGTCAGCAGTAGATCGTCAAGGCGGCTTAATAAATATGTAGTATGGTTTGAAGAGAGAATGTACGAAATTGTGGAAGATATTCATGTCAACATCGAGCGATTTCAAGGCAGCGTGTTATTGAAGATGGCAACATCGATTTTCATAGCTCATCTTATGATCCAGTTGGGATCGACCATATTTTCGTTACGAAATTGTACCGGGATAAGGAAATTCGGTACATGTACCATCACATTTCCTCTACTCCTCTCAAGGTCACTTTGATGGCAATGAATCGAGAACCACGACGACGGCAGCAGATGTATGTTGACGATTTTGAGAGTAAGTTTAGGATTTTTTCTCGTTAATTTAGTGATCCATGTATCGCAGGCTGTGAATCAATCATTTTCTATTTTTTTTTTTCCAAAGATCACATTTTTTTTTTCCTTTAATGATATACGCAACATATTTTATCGGTTTGTCTTAAAAAATAAAAAAAATCGTTAACTCCCCTTCTTTTTTATAGGCTAGAATTCCTGTAAATTTTTGATGAATGTCATAAAAAGAAGAAGAAGATGATCTTTTCATGAATTATCATAGGGAAAATTGCTTGTTCTCCTTTCGCAATTCGATCCATGATCTGTTTTAAAATTTTGATCCAAGGTATAAGTTCCAACACCAATATGAACAGGTGAAATCATCTTTTGTTCGCTTACGAGCGAGTCAATTCATTTTCGACCTTCGAGTGATATCAGGCCCGGTCCCAACACAGGTCATGATTTAATTTTCCATGGGATCGGATCATTGCAGGCTGTAAAGGATTAAAGAACCATACTCCTGCTTATTGGCCCTAGTTGGATCGAATAATGGAAGAATACGTAGAATGCAAGGTGTGGCTTTTTTTTCCCTAGGCTCTTTTTTTGACAGATGCATTGATTTCTTAGGCTCTTTTTTAGGCCTAGATTTGTGATGACTCGAAATTAGATTTGGGTCTTGAGTAATAAGATCTTCCGGTGTAGTAGTTATGTTCGTATATGGGTTGCAAACTTTTGGGAATTATGTAAATTGATGTTTTTTCATCCAAATAGCTAGATAAAATATTTATTATACACATATAGAAGGAATTGTATTAGTTATTGGCCTTTTTTTAATTTGTTCGTAGATGTCAAAGATTCCAAATGCATATGTAATAATTATTATTTATGAATTTAGGGTATAGTAATTAGGTTTTATTTATTGTGATTAACTTATTAAGGTTTAAATTTTAGTTATAAATTAGGTTGTATATTTTATTTAGCAATTAAAATTTTGATTTTTGTAGGGGTAATTTGTTCAAATTGGTTTTGGTTCGTCAAAAGCTTGGGTCATATTCAACAGGTTTCGATATGTTTGAATGTGTCATTATCTTCCTACGTCTCCATGATAGCCTCCAGTTACCTCGATTCTAAATCGTAACGAAGTTATCTTTCAAGGAAAAAGATGGTGGGCGGGCATTGTGCGTATATAACCTATTTGATGTCCCGGTGCACGAGTGGGAAAAAACTCTCCACCAAAACACAAAAACCATTTTATAAGACGCGAGTAGTAGGCGTACAATAGTAGTGGAGCGCAAACATTTGAGCACCGTGTAATAGATAGTGTGTTAATTTTAACTTCGCATAAATACAGTGTCAATCTTGTTTAACTTTAATGAAATAATGGCCGAATGATCATATTTTGTTAAATTGTTGATTTAGTGAAAATGTAAATTAAGAAAGATGAATAATTAATTGAAGAGATGGAGATAAAAAAAAGAAGGAACATTTTTTTAATTAAAATATGAACGCCTCTTACGTTTCTCGTGTATGATTATTGATTCATTATACAGACTAGGAGAATACTCGCGCTACGCGGCGAGCATGTAAATTACGTTTTTCATTCTAATATAATTATATATTTGTATGATAATATTAATAACATATTAAAACAAAGTTATTTGAATTCATTTATCTATGATTATTCATATGTTTTACAATTATTTTACATTATGATAACAAAAAATCTCATTTTTGTAATCAAATAATAATATCATATTAGTGTCATTATATAATAATATATAATACAATTTTACGAAAAAGTAACAACAAATATTATATCATTGTTCACAAAATTTCATACAATATCAAATATTAAAATAATGAATCATACAATATATGTAGTAAGACATTATTAATTATATATAGTGATATTTTTTATTGATTCAAATATCATGGAAAATATAAAATAATATAAAACTTAATAGGGGAAGTAATTTAATATCAAAATTTAATTTATAATAAACATAAATCCAAATTATTTTATAGCATATGATTTTTTTATTTTACATTTTGTAAAATAACAATACAATTTGATAGGTCTTTATAAGTTAAAAAAGTTATTTATATGGATAAACTTTTTTTTAATTCTATTATTTTTAAACAAAATTTTTTTGCTTAAAAACACAATAATCTACTTAGTATTATATGAGATTCTTATTGTTATAATTTTCTAAAAATAAATAATAATATTTTAAAATTCTATTATGCAAATAAAATTCTTAAAAATATATTATGTACGTGTATTTTTTGCATTGTATTTTCTTACGTAATATCTTTACAAATTGAAATTATGAAAAATGATATGTATGAACTATGTTAATATGGATGTCAAAATAAAGAGAAAAATAAAATGAATATATTTAATGGGTTTATAAAATTAAATTTCCAAAATAATACTAATATATTTTGTATTTTTTATAATATTACATATGAAATTATTAGTATTTCATATATAAACCTTTCATATTCCATTGCATTCACATTTAATCATATAATCTTATGTGAAATGTTAAATAATTGATTAGACTTGGTTTAATATGATTATAACCAATAATAATATGCCACATCATTAATGTATGATGATGTGGCTTTCTAAGAATGCTTAAAACATGGTGTAAAATAATAACACATAAATGACTACACAAAATATGATCTTCAAAAAATCTAACAAAAAATTAATGATTGAGATTAAACCACATCAATACATCTAATGGTTCAAATTAATATTTAAAAATAATAATACAAAATACATGTCTTAAATTATCAAATATCATATTAATGGATATGATGAAGCCACATCACACAATCTAATGGTTAATAATCAAGATAAGAATGATGATGTGACTTCATGAGGAGGCTCAAAGATAGGTGCAAAATAAGGGGGTGGGTTAATTACATAACTCTTCAAATAATGAAAAAGTATAATAATTAGAATTAAAAATAAATAACATTTATAATCGGTATATGAACGTTACAAATAATATATTAGCACTAAAATGATATATTGACTTCACACTAGTAACATCTAGTAACATGTATTAACAATAATAATGATGTATCACGCTCAAATAAAATAGTATATCGGTACCACGAATGATATATTAATCTTGATATATTAACATAAAATAAATGTAACAATGTAATAATGTGATATATTGTATGCAATAAAAATTATATACCAACAATAAAAATGTCATGATATGCATAAATATTATATAGCGTAATACAAAGTCAAAAATAAGTTGAAAGTTAATGTTATAATATATTGATGTGCAATGTATATATTGGGCAAACTAAATCAATCGCGATACTCTCGTTGTCAATTAATTTGTTAATGTTTATTATTTGGTTAAATAATTAAATAGAAATGTAATATAAAGCTACATTTTGGAAAAAAAATAAAAATAAAAATAAATATCAAAAATCTAGTCGTATGCACAACTATATATTGCATGTCATAGAACATTGTGAAATATTGTGAACATTTCTGTTACCAGCAAGTAAGAACCGGCTATAGTTTCCTTACCAAAATGCCGTTGTATGGTTGAAGAGTTTAGATTAAATCCATCAAAAAAGAGGTAAGAATTTTTGTGTACGTAAGACGCTCTCTAATTAATTAAAGAGAAGAGAAAGAGAAAAAAATAAAAAACACCAATTTTGATTGTCTCCAATGTATTAATTGAAGAAATTTGTCTCTTTGATTTATTTATCATCAACACCTCCTTTAAAAAACCATTACACACCATAATATTATTGTAAATATATATTGGTGTGTGGTTCCACATTTTATAATGCGAAAAGTATTTATTTCGTTAGGTAACTCATGCATTAAAAATGTTGTGATCACGAGAAGTGCATGATTATGTCTTATCCAATATTTGTTTTTTTTTTCTTTTAAATAAAAAAGAATTCCCAGAGAGTAGATTGTGAAATAATTTATTTAAATATGCAATTTTTTTTCTACGACAAATGTACTATTAAATAAAATAAAAAATTCTATTAAGGATGTTTACACCAGATAAATTATCATGAAATGCTTCGAATGACACATTTGAAATATTGTACAAGATTCCATTGATCCATTACACAAACTTTTCGAAAATTATTTAATCATTAGTAAAAAAAATATTATGAAATTATATTAAGTATTTATTTCGTTAGTTAACTTATATAAAATTTAAACGTTTGTAAAAAAAATTCAGATTTTAACTGAAAATAATATTATGAGCAAAGCAACGCAAAAAAAAAAAAAAATTTTAATCCATTACACAAACTTTTCGAAAATTCAGAAGCAATAAAAGAAAAGAAAAAGAAAAAAAATCATCTCCACAAAATTGAAGAATTTCGAAGATTAGAATGGTGAATCCAAAACCAGACAGACCGAAGCATCTCGATCAAATCATCCTCTTTAAAATCATACGAATCGCTAACGAATATCTCCTTTTTAAACACTCCATTTTTCACCAAAATATTCACCAAATTCTCGACTCCCTTATCTCTATTGCCATGGCATTTTATTTTAACCGTCTTAAGATACTTGCACTGGAATGCCAGGTCAGCAAAATCGTCCTTTTGTACCGGTTCGACCAATCCCAATTCCTCCACATGGTGAATTATCTTGAGTTCCTCTAATTTAGGCACGTGTCTTAAAAAGAACGGCACTGCGTCGGACTGATTGGCCACCCAGATGCCGCCAAGTGTCAACCTTTTCAAATTCGAAAATTCCAATTTGAAATACTCATTTGCGTGTTCCCAAACACAATTTCTCCAAAATCCATCATCAAATCGAAACGATTCGAGATTCGGGGTCGAGATTACGAACTTGGAATTGGTATCGATGCGGCAATTTTCCAAGACGAGATTCGTAAGTGTTGGGGATGAAATTTCAGAGAATTGCAAGGGGCAAAAGTGTAAATTTAATTCTTGGAGATTGGGGCATCCTGAGAGGAACGTGTTGAGGAGATTTGAGTCGATTTGGAAGAATTGGAGGGTTAGGGTTTTGAGATTGATGAGATTTAGGGTTTCTGGCCAGTTCAATTTTACGCCTGGAAAAGGGAATAGAGCCAATTCTTCCAAAGACTGGCATGTGAAAATGAATCTTGGGAGTTTTGCTCTCGATTTTGCGCGGATCAAAATGTGGAGTACACGGACTTGATTCTCCACTGCCATCTCTATCCATCTCCTTATACAAGTGTACGAAATTTGAAAAGTTCCAATTAAAACCAAGGATTATTCAGCAATTGGGAACTAACTACAATACCATCCATTCATGCTTCCATTTGGTTTTTAATGTTGTCATTTTCAATAAAAGAGAGTGTGAGATTATACCTGGAATAATTTGCTTTGAAATCTGAATCGCCAATCCAAATTGTGCGAAAAATGCTGAAATCTGATTTGAGGCGGTACCTGAGAGCAGAACTAACAAAGCACAAGTATTTCTTGGTACCGAGAAGCTCAAATTCCTTGAAATAAAACCCTAGACAAGGCATGGTCGCCCACAAGATCCTCCATTTTCTTGACAACACGCTTGTTCGACCAGCTTCTTTGATTGGTACGAAGGAAAGAACATGGTGAAGCACATCATTTGGCAGTTCACTTAATCTATCTATCCTCTTGGTATTGGTGGAAATACTGGTAATCATTTTGGTACTTGAAACATTTGGATTCCTTGGAGGAGTCTTGGACGAAATCTTTCTCGTTGCTAGACGAGGCATATCGTCGAGCAGTTGATAGGCAAGGAGCTTTGAGCAAGAAAAGAATTCAAGAAACACCTATAGATAATGGATCTTTTACAGATCGGGATTTGAAGTCCCATATCTCAGTTCTCGGAGTCGGGTTTGGGTGTAAGTGTAACCCGGATTACAAATCCAAGTTTTGTACAAAAATACGAATGTAGGATTTCGAAGAATTAAAATATATAATTTTAATTCTTGGTTTTGTGTCATGTCATCTAGCTCTTGTTGGACAGATAAACAAAATCAAATGAGAGAATATTGCACAATATCTATGTATGAACAACAAGTCTAGATAATTACAGCTCTAACTCATACTCTTTTTAATCTTTTTAATGAGATATAAAATATGAATAAGAAGCTACACGATGATAAAAACACATAGCATGTTCCCTAAATTACACGATCAATAGAAAATTAAACTAAATCAAGTCAATACAAAGATTATTGAAAAACAATCTATTTTGTTACTTCCTAAATTATTGTTAAATTTTAATGTGCTCTCTAAATTTTAATTTCGTTCCATTAATTCCATAAACAATTAATTTTCTTCATCCGTTAAATGATGATTGTACAGTTAAGTGAATTTCCATCTCTTTCGGCCGGGTCTGGATGAGGATGAACCAAATTATGGCTTTTCTATTTCAGGAAATGATGAAGTGAACCAATAACTCAATTACAATACGGATTGAGACTCGGATAACTCTCTAATGGGTTCATGACAAGTAGTTTGGCTCTGGGTATAAAAGTAGAACTCGAGGGACTAGTAACGTTCGAGGAACAAAAGTAGTCAAAAGTCCGGCAAGCAGGTAAGCCTACTTCAACTGGCGATATGGAGTAGCATGTCGTTTAGGGCAAGAAGAAGACCAAGCTTTGCTAATATCAATTAGTTTAGGGAAAAGTCTGATTTTGGTCCCTGAAAAATACCGAAATGTTCAATTTGCCCCCTGACATTTTTTTTGGGTCATTTTGCTCCCCAATCTTTCAATTTTGTTCATTCTGCCTCCCAAATTTTTTAATTTGGTTCAATATGCCCCTTCCGTCTAATTTTGCCGTTAAATTGGTGTTATTTTACTGTTCAATGTGTGTCAAATTTGTTCATTTTGCCCCCCAATTTTTTTAATTTGGTTCAATATGCCCCCCAACTGACACCCATTTAACGGCAAATTTAGACGGAAGGGGCATATTGAACCAAATTAAAAAATTTGGGGGGCAGAATGAACAAAATTGAAAGATTGGGGGGCAAAATGACCCAAAAAAAATGTCAGGGGACAAATTGAACATTTTGGTATTTTTCAGGGATCAAAATCAGACTTTTCTCATTAGTTTATGTTTCGTGAGTTTATTTAGTTGTTATAACCTACAAAGAGGGATGTGTTTTATAGGTTCGAGCGAGCATGTCATGAAATCAAAGTTCTTTTATTCGGTCTTTAAGTGAAAAATAAATTTCTAGAACATAACTACAAACTATTATACACAACTATGTTGGGAATTTCCACACTCATGTATCACAGAAGGGACATCGGAACACGCGATAATCGTCAAAATTTAGGATCTCGTATAAACCCCTCCCATTAAATTTCCGATAGTTTGGTTCAAGCACAGATAGCCACGTCTCCTTTTACTATTCGCCAACCCCAATCAAAACCTGAAGCATGGCTCCACACACCTCCTTACCGCTTATTGTACCTGACTATGACCAGAGAGGGAAATCAGATCTGAGAGAGAGGAACCATACCTCAGACTACAGCTAGCTAAAAGATATAAAGAGAGACGGAACAGGTCGAAACATGGCGTCCAGAGAATGGTGCGGAGAGCGGAGAGAAAGAGAGAGAGAAAGAGGAAGAGGAAGAGAGACGCCCGATCGCGTGAAAGGAGCAAGTCAGGAATTCGTTCTACCACATGCCGTGGTGCTCTTCTCTTCTTACGACGGTCAGAATTGCTTTGTCAGATCGAGCGTGCTCCTCTCTTCTTACGGCGGTCAGAATCGGCAGCGCACAACGGCGGATTGGATTGTCAGATCGAGCACGAAAGCAATTAAGAAATTTACAATCACCGTGCATTTACAATCGCCGATTCGATGCCAATGAAAAAGAATGATCTTAGCACGGAGAAAGGAAGCAACCAGGTGCATACAAGGTGTTTGTTAGAATGCTTCAACAAGATAATCCATTTGAATAAGCTAATTTTAGTATTTAAGTTTAACTATCCTTCTTTACTCGAGTTTGGAGATATAAGTTTTGTTATTTTTGTTGCATCACAACATTTTTTTTTTTAAAAGTACATTTTTTCCTGGAAAAAGTTGATCTTAGCTCCAAGAAAAGAAGGTTTTCATCCATGTGCATACAAGGTGTTTGTTATATTGACTCAACAAGGTAATCCATTCTCTAATGCACTCTCAATTTGTATTTGATTTATGTTACCAATTTGATTTATGTAAGTTTAACTATTCCCAGCACGCATTTCGATATATTTTTTGAGGTAAATAAAAATTGTGCTTCTCTTTATATTTGATTTATGTTACCAATTTGTATATTTGTAGTTAAGTCCTATAAAAATTATGCTTCTTTATATTTAACAACATTCGGAGCTGGTGGATTATGAGCGGAACTTGTCCATAATAAAGGTGCACATTTTACTTTCATAGTGAAACCGAATTATGCATAATTTATTTATAATCTTTATCTAATGCTCTATATCTCTAGGGTTGAGGCAGGAGGCCGAACCAGTCTGTCCAAGAGGAATTCAATCATTATGCATAATTTAACTGTGATGGCGCCACATGCCCTTCTGGTCGGGTCGGGATTTAAAACCCTTGGTATTGGGTCATGACTCGTGATATGTCATGTTCCGATTTTCATTTAATAAAATTTATCATTATTTATTATTATTTACTGAATATTGCTTTTATTAAATTTCAGAATATTGAAGATGGAAAAGGATAATATGCTGATACTGTATGTTCAATCATTAGACTCGATAAATATTTCTGCTTCTCTGACAAGTTCTGATGGGATGCAAAATCTGGCTCACACTAACATTATGTAAATAAATAAGTTAACAATATGTTATTTCTAATAATAAATATTATGTAAATGAATGTGTTAATTTGGTCTAATATATATATTTGGTGGTTTGATCATGCAGATCATCTGCTTCTATCGTGCCGAACTGGACAAAGATACAGCTCGAAATCAAAATGGTAGTGAGTGATTCAACACAAAAGGACGCCTCCAGCTGACAACTAAAAAGAGGGGCCATTTGGATCGATCAAGTCTCGCTAACGCCTCTGGTCGACAAGGTATGTAAAATAAAGTGCATTAATACAAGTTATGTATTATATAAGTTGATATAGCGCTCCCAAAATGTTTATTTGTCACAAGGACATCGATTTCGAAAGGATTTAACAGGTTTCCAGGTAAAAATACAACCTATTTTTTTTATTAATGAATACAATATAATTAATTCAATATAATCTCATTTTGTTAAATATATATTTCTCAGGCTGGCACACATAAGGTTTAGCTTTTATGTTTGTTAATTTGTTCCTAATTTGTTTCATTTTGTTCGATATATATTTTTTATTGACAAGCAAAATTCTATAGTTCTTTTAACCAATTCTTTTTGCCATCTCAACAAATTCTTGCAACCATTTCAGTTCTGCAATCTTTGTAAAAAAAAATCACGAATCAGTCCATGGTTTTGGTTTCTATTATTTCAGCATAATTTGTTCATGGCGATTCTCCACTCGAGCAACTCCGTTTTCAGGTCAACTAAATTCAAAAAAAGAAATTGTGTTAGTATAGTTGAATGCTATATTTATTTAGGTTATGGAGCATCTAATGATGTACTGTCAGGATTGAGCAAATTGTTAATTTGACATAAATGTCAGGATTATCCTTACAAAGAAATGTGAAAAGGATAGTTTTTGATATAAATATTGATATTTGTTTATGCTAATCTTATTAGGGTTTATTTTGTATATTAAAATAAGAAATCTTTATTGGTCCTATGTTTCTTTTTATAAAAGAAATCATATACCAGCCTTAGCAATTCATGTGGTAACTCTCTGCACACACACTTCACACTTGCACTTTTCTTCTTTTCTAATCATGTACTAACCATATTCATTTCTAAATCTATTTCTATGGTACTTTTGCACACCTCATTTCCATTCGTAAAAGAAGTTTTTTTTTTTTGACTAATTTTTAAATAATACTTTTCTACATGAAAGTGTCATTGAAGAAATCATGGATAGCCATGCCTATTCTTATAACTATTTTTATGGTACCTTTGCACACATCACTCAACTATTCCTATGGTACTTATTCTTTTTCTAATAGTATTTTGTAATATTATATTTGTACATCAGAATGTCCTTGAAGAAATCATGTAGTAGTCATAGTTTGTTTTGTATGGCATTACTTCTATTTTTGTATTAATGGATAGTATTAACGGATGGATTTGAAATAAGAAATTGATGGATATATATGATATAATTTTATTTTTATTTGTTCTTAATTTATTTTCAGTAAAATAGTGATGAAAATGTTTGCCTCGTCTATCGTCTTAAGGATGCAACCTTAAATCATTAATTCTTATAATGTTATTTTTCCTTGCACATACATTATGTTTAGGGTTTATTAATGTTCGAGCTTTTTTGAGAAATACATGTTATATATTAGTTGATATCTAATAAGAACAATTAATCGTGTATTAATCTATATTAAACAACTACATCAAAATACCTCGCAGCGAAGCGCGGGCTATTGTCCTAGTAGATCAAATTTGTGTACGAAATGAAATGTTGTGATTCAATACCTCACTGAATCCACATTGTATGAAAGGTTGAAACATAATCTTCCATCTTGCACTTATTCTTCCTGATTGAAACGATTTGCACCCCTTATTAGTGCTCCTTGATCATTAAGCCCCACACTATTAATCTTCCCAATTTATCCTCTTAATTGGAGCAATAATTTTCGAAAATTATACCCAATTTACAGTGGATAATCCTTAGGTTCGAGAGCAAAAACCGTATTTGCACTATATATAAGATATTGATCATCAAAAGACTCTAGAAAAAATAACCTTTTGAAATTCTAAAAAATGTTTGTACCTTTTTCACTAATATGTACGAACGAAAATGATAAGTCGTTCAAAACAAAATTAAGTCTTCGTAAAACGTCTAGATAATATAATTATCTATCCAACCTAATTTGGTTCGGTCCAATTGGAGTTCGGATGCAAAAAAAATGTGACAATTTTATTGAAAGTATGTAAAAGTGTCGTGTCGTTTCGGTCCAATAAAACAAAATGATAGATAGTTCAGATGTAAAATAAATCTTCTTGGAACTACTAGATAATATAATTATCCGTCAACACAAATTGACGCAACCAATTTGGAGTTCATATGAGAAAATTACGTCAGTTTTATTAAAACGTATTTCTGATGAGTTTGCTGATTTTTATTGTATTTTTTCATACAATCATTTCTTGATTCATATATTAGTTTTTTCGTTACAAGTATTTGGTACCCGTCAGACCGTCATAATACATAACCCTTCAAATAATAATAATTATTATTATTATGTAATTAATTTACAAAAAGTCTCAAAGTGTAATCACATATAAGAGAAAAAAAATAAAGAATAAAAGCCCACAATAACAAATTGAACCCATGTCAGTTATTTGGCGGAACATATCGTGACCGAAACATTGTCCCACCATGTACGTAGTAAGTGGATGCATTGTGTTGAACAGGAAGATATGGTTCAACGAAGAAAATCATACAACATGAAATCAAAAGAATTTGTGGTGTCACATATACATTATGAAATCCCAATATGTTAATTGATTATCATTTTAATTGATTCAATTAACGTTGATTATCATTTTTAATTGATTCAATTAAATGTTAATTGAAATGTTTCATTAATAAGATAATAATTTATAATATGTTAATATTATTAAATTTTAATTGACGTGTTAATTTAATTAAACGGTCAATTAAATCGGAAGTCACTTAATTTCATATGTTTGATGAGAATTACAGAAAAAAATAATAGCTGATAGTTGCAGCTGGTAGTTTTTCCAATGAGGTTATATATAGAGTTCCCGTAACACAAAAAAAATCATTGATGAAGTGGCAAAAGAGAACTAAATAAGTTGATTAATATTATTAATGGACTTGGTTATCGAATGAATTGATCATTTAATTGAATTGACACGTCAATTAACATTTATTAATATTAACATATTATAAATTATTGACGTATTAATTATGGACCAAAATCTAAATTAAAAAATATTTTTTTTACAAAAAAGTCCCTGATGACGAATAAAATGGACCAAAATGTAAATTAAAAAAATATTTTTTTTACAAAAAAGGCCCTGAATACGTGGAGGCTTAGAATTACAAGGATTTTGTCTACTTTATACATAAGATTAATTTCTCACACTGTGATTTTCTTTTCGTTTTTTTTATCCTCCACAACAAACTATATATATATATATATATATATATATATATATATATATATATATATATATATATATATATATATATATATATATATATATTATGAATAACATGACAAATGCATGATTCAGAATTATCTATTGCATGATTAGGTACATTGTACATTTTATGGAAAATTTTCTATGACAAACAAAATGTGAATTGCATGATTTGAATTTTTTTCGGGATGCAAGTACGACCAGTTAGAAATCCAAATGAAGTGACCATGTGTGTCAATTTGTGTGATATTTAATTATAAAATTAAGGTATATTGTTAAATCAAGCATCAACATGTAAATTATTAAAATTGTGTAAATATAATATATATTCTGTTTTTTTTAATTAGTATGTATTGAAATATTTATTTATTTATTTATTTTTTTTGAGTAAATTCGGAGAGGGCTCAAAGTCCCACTTCCAAACACAATCTCCTTTTTTTTTATTTTTTTTTATTACAAACCCGTAGGCCACACACTCTATTCACTCATTTAACATTTAATCTATAATTCAGTGTCCCCGCCGGGAATCGAACCCCACACCTCTCGCTCCCTAGCCAAGAGGTGTGACCAACTAGGCTAACTCTAGTTGGCTTGAAAAATTTATTCAAAAAAATTAAATTAATAAAAACAATATCAAAACAAGGTTTAGTAAATTAAATATGGAATATAAAGCGATATTTTGATCCAAAAAATTTAGCATCATTAGATTTAATCATCATATAATGATAGATGAATGTGAAACCTTGTTTAGAAGATTTTTTTAATTTACATAACAGTTAGGGTTTTCTACAATTAAAAATATCAAATTGATCCCTGGAAAAATAAAAAATGTCATATTGACCCTTTCAAAAATCTATATCATATTTATCCTTAACAAAAGTCACGAAATACCAAAATTGTTGACTGTGTGATAAATTTATCAATTTTAACGTAGTTTAATTTTACAATTTTTTTTAAGAATTTTTTTCAAAAAACCCTCTATTTTTTGGATATTCTAAAAAACCCCCTATTTTTTGGAACCTTGAAAAAAACTTCTCTACCGAACTTTTATTTGCAAATACCCTATAGGAGTTAAAACTAACCATGAATGGTGTTAAAATTTTTTTTGACCAAAATACCTTCTATTTTTATATGTAGTAATTAAAAAATATTTTTTTATTTTTATTAATTTTATTAGTTTTACGAAAATTCATAAATATTTTTTAACATGTAGTGATTTCAAAAAAAATAATTATTAAATGTTGTGTTTATATAATTTTAGTATTTCATTCAACATTCATGAAAAACCAACATCAGATAGTAAAATAAACAACAATAAATAAATATCTTGGAAATATATTGATAGAAAAATATATGTTCAAACATCTTGTTTTTTATTTTCGTTCTCTTTTTATGTATTTTTTTAATAGTTTCATGATATTTTAATTTTAAAATATTTTTCAAGGTGTTCTTTTAATATCGTTGTTCATCTTATTAATATGTTATATTAGTTTTTTAGAAAAAATATGAAAGTTAAAAATATATAATATATGAAATATGAAAATTATATAAATATAACATATAATAATTATTTTTTTAAAATTATTATAAGCTAAAAAAATTTGGGACTTTTTTAAAATTAACGCCTCTTTAACGCTCAAAATTTGTGGCGCCAAAAAAGAATTTTCTAGTAATCCTCCGACGAATGATAAAGAGCTTTTTAACCTCAGACACTTATCTTTGCGCACAACAATTGAGCGAGCGTTTGGTGCGTTAAAAAGCCGTTTCAAAATTCTTACCGATCCGCCTTTTGTTCCTAGACCTACTCAAGTCGATATAATAGTTATTGCATGTTGTATACTTCACAATTACATAATTGCCGGCGAACTTGATGGATTTGTACCAACCGAAGAACATGTGTCTATGCATCCTTCTCAAGGACATAGGAGGAGTGGATTGGGAACTAGAGATGACGTAAAATAATGGATTCAAATTAGACAACAAATCATGAGGGGCATGTGGGTTAGACACGAAATATATGTTTTATATGAATTAGTTTTACGAAAATATTTTGTATTTTGATTTATGATAGTTAATTTTGTATGTTGGTTTATGTTGTGGGATGAATTATGTTATATTTTGATTTTATCATTAATGAATATTTTATGTTTCTTTTTATTTATTTGGAAATTTAATTATGTTTTATTTGTAAATGTAATTATGTTTGGAGTTTAATTATTTCATAAAACTTAAAACTATTTTCATATTCTCAATAATATAATTATGGAATCTTTTAAACAACCAATCAAAAAATTATGTTTTATAACATCTTATTTTTAAGTATCCAAATAATTATAATTCATAACTTAACTACTTTCATATTAAAATAATAAAATTTCAGAATTATCCAAACAAACAAACAAACAATTATATTTTCCAACATCTTATAATATGAACATCCAAACAAACAGAGAAATTACTAATTTCAGAACTTTTTGCCCTCCACCTTATAATTCAATTCCAATCTACTAATTCCGCTTGCCAAACAGACCCTTACGTAAGTCATAGAATATGAATACCATGATCACAACCAACATATTTCTTGGATTATTAAACAATAAAAAAACAAATAAAAAAGAAACCAATAACAAGATCTCCATGCAAGTAGGGGTGTAAACGATTCGGATCCGGTTAGGATAGTGGTCATACCATATTTGTATTCATATTTTTTCGGATACGGACAACTCGGATCCGCATAGGATTCGGATATTAAACGGATACGAATACGATTCGGATATTGTCGGATATGAATACATATAGGAATTCTTTTCGAATAATTAAAATAGATATTTGATACATAATATAACTATTTATTTTATCTTCCACAATCAAATAAAATTAAAATAATACTTAAAAAGTACAACATAATTTTTTGAAAATTACTGAGAAAACCTTGATTTTCTGGAAAAAAAAACTACTTATGAAATTAAAAAAAAAAAAAATTTGAAGGAGAGAAAAAGTCTTGGAAATGAGGGAAATATTTTTGAAATTTTGGAAATATCTTGAAATTAAATTTCATGTATTTTTATTTAAAACAAATTGGTTTATGAATCATGAGTCACGAGAATATGAATTTTGTTAGATCCGTTGAGATCATAATCATTTAAATGTAAAATAAATAATGAAAAATAGATACTTGTTTTTCATTGCTATCCAGATCCGGATAGTATCCGGATAATATTTTGAATATCAAATTCGGATCCGAATCCGAAAAAACAGTTCCCGAATCCGGATATTTTTTTAGTACGGTTCGAGTCGATTCGAATAGTATCCTAACCATTTACATCCTCCATATGTAACATCTTTCCAAAAAAAAACAGGAGAGTGAAACTGGTGTGCGTGGAAAAGGATAGATCAAGGTTATGTTTTTAGATTTTTTTTTATATCTTTTGGTTATTATTATTGTATATTGTATATGATATGATCGATAGACTTTTAGAAATTAGTCAATTACATGTGTAAATAGTTTTAGGAAATAGGGCCTAGGATGTAATTTTTTAGGAAAATTATACCGTGCCCCCCCAATTCACCAAGCTCTTGCTGATTGAATCAGCATGAGCTCATAGGGGGGTATGGTATTATGTTTTGACTCAATTATACCGTGCCCCCCCAATTATACCGTGCCACCCTAATTTTTTTTCATTCAATTAATTATGTTTTGAATTAATAGTTAATTGTAATATAATTAACAGTTAATACAAGAATCCGATAATTTATTATTTCAATTAACAATTAATTGAAAGCATAATTAATTGAGTGGGGAGGTTTTGAGAGATGGAAAGGAGCCCCCCATTAATGTGACTCAGCATGAGCGTGGTGAATTGGGGGGGGGGGGGGGGGGGGGGGGGGGGGGGGCACCACATATGCTCTCATTTTTTTTATATATATACAAAAGGAGCATTTCTGCACGTAACCCCTTCTGTAATCAAAATTCAAAAAATAACCACCTTTTTGAAAATATTTCAAAAATAACCTCCTTTTTGATAATATTCCAAAAATAACCCATAACTAGTTTTAAAATCTCGCTGTTAAAGTTGCAGATTTTTAAATATGATCTATCTCCTCAATTTTTTCCATAACATGCTCAGTGTTCTAATTAGTATATTTAATTAAAATGATAACTAATACATGTTAGCTATTAACTAATACATGTTAGCCAACTTACTGTGGTGAGCATATGGGCATGATATGCGACGAGTAAGGCGAGGTTGAAGTGAAGGTTACCTTATGGTGTCATAACCCCGAAACACAAAATGATTATCGTGCATTCGAGGATGGTCTTGAGAATTAATTTTTTAAAAACCCATTAAATTTTCTGAATTAACAAAACATTGGTAATGTTTTAGATTTTCTCATAAAAACCCCCATTTTTTCCAAATATTGTGGAAAAACGTAATTTTTTAATTATATTCTAATAATTATCATTTTAGCCTGGTAATTTTAGTATATTTTTTTAAGGGTTTAGGGATATGGTAAATATTTTAATTATACTGAAAAAATATTCACTGGAAATATGAAATATGTACAATTTATAATTACGAATAAATATCATGACATGTTTTTTTAATAAAATAATCAGTTTTATATATTTTAAAAATATTCGCCGGAAATATGAAATATGTACAACGTAACGGAGCGGTGCGATTTTTTTAGAATATTAATACTTACTTATATTGTTTTTGTTTATAATGTTTTTATTATTTTTATATTGTATTTCGAATATGATATTTACTTCGCAAAAAAATAAATAGAGACAATGTGCTGTCTAAAATAAGATATTTTTTTGGACAATATATATTTTGTACATATTTGCACAAATAATTTTGAAAAAAATATATATTCATTGATGTTCAAATTTTTTTTAAATATCCTACAATTTAATTGAAATAACTATTACTTTATTTATCTGTAATCCCTAGAGTTGGTTTTATTTATTTTTTTCAACAAAATAGTAAAGAATTTGTTTTCCAATATAATCTAATCCTACAATTTAATTCAAATAACCATTTATGAAAGAAATGAAATCTATAAGGAAATGAAGACCCTGGAAACATGGACGAACTAGGATTTTCAGTATTAAGAGGAAGGATTCAATATTAGAGGAGATTAAAGTGAGTTTTTTTTTAACATATCTATTAAGTTGTTTTTATTTTGACACAATTTTTTGTATTAAATTTTATATTTTTAACCAAGTTGGCATAAATTATTTATCATTCTTGTAGTTCGGACACAATTTATATCAACTAGCATGACCCCCGCGCAATTGCGCGGGGTTCTTCGGGTTTATAAGTAATGTAGTTGAAAAAAATTGTTGTTCATTTTGTGTATGTGAATTTTTTTTTGTAATCATTATTATATGTGTAATTTAGTGTGTTGTGTGCGAGTGAAATTTTGTAGCAAAAATCCTTTGAATATTTTAAGAGCCGGATTTCTTGAATAATTCAAACGGTTATTGCTAAAAAAATTATCTATATTTTATACATCATAAGCAAAATAAGGAAAAAAAACGAATGAGTCGTCATGAAATTTATTAAGAACCTAATAAATCAGAAAACATTGCTGAAAAAAAGAGTGTTCTTAATTTCACAAATCCTTAATTTCGCTACATATTTAGCACAAATATTTTTCGCCTTTTGTGTGGTCGGCCAACAACAAAGTTTCACGATGTCATCGCTAACCGTTTCGTTCGAACCTTTAATTTAAATTATGTCATGATTATTCGCACATCCGTGATTTGGTATATTTTTAACCCCCTAATTCTTTTTGGATATTGTAAAAAATCCTCTATCTTTTCGTAAACTCCAAAAAATTTTTTTTACCAAACTTTTATTTTAAAATACTCCTTATGGATGATATTAATTTTTTTTTTTCAAAATACCTTCCAAATCTCATATGTAATAATTAAAACTTATTTTTGTTATTTTTTATTAATTTTAAGAAAATTCATAAACACTTCTTAACATGTAGTGATTTAAAAAATTTAAATTATTACATATTTTGTTTATATAATTTTAATATTCCATTCTTTATTCATAAAAAAACTAACATTAAATAATAATAAATAAACATCTTGCAAATATATTCATAGAAAATATCTATTTAAACATCTACTTTTTATTTTAGTTTTCCTTTTATGTATTTTTTAATAGTTTTGTGATATTTTATTTTTAAATATTTGCAAGATGTTCTTTTATTAATATTGTTCAACTTATTATAATTTTATTTTAGTTTTTCAAGAAAAATAATACATAAGTCGAATATTTGTAATGAATGAAATATTAAAATTATATAACATATAACATATAGTAATTTTTTTTTAATTATTATGTATTACAAAAAGTTTAAGAATTTTTTAAAATTAAAAAAGCATTTTTTTTAAATGAATACATATGTAAATTAATTTTTTTTTACAATATCTAAAAATTTAAGGAGTCTTTTGAAAAAACATCAAGTAAAGTGGTGATAGGGAGGCATAATAAGGTGTTGATGTGGACGCATGAGATGAGAGAAATTATTAATAATGTAAAAAAAGACCGAAATTTAAATTAAAAAGGACCAAAATGTTAATAAAAAGTACCAAAGTGTGAAGTAAAACTGAAAAGGACCAAGATATAAATAAAAAGGACTATAATATAAATTCAAAAATGTAAAAAAGGATGAAGATATAAATATGAAGGACCAAAATGTTGTTTCTAAACTCAAAAGGACAAAAATGTAAATAGAAAGGACCAAAATATAGTTTTTTCAACTAAAAAGGACCAAAATGTAAATAAAAAGGACCAAAATATAAATAAATTTTTTACAAAGAGGCCCCTGGACCAAAGTTTAATTTTTCAAACTTGAAATGACTAAATGTAAATAAAAAGGACCAAAATGCAAATAAAAAAGGACCAAAATGTAAATTAAAAGGACCATTTTTTTTTTTCCAGAAAAGTACCAAAATGTAAATAAATTATTTTTACAAAGAGGCCCCTGGACCAAAATGTAAATTTTAAAACTTCGAAGGATCAAAATGCAAATATAAAGGACCAAAATGTGGAAAAAAGGACCAAAATGTAATTTTTTTAAAAAAATAGGACCAATTTGAGACCTCTGGACTAAAATGTAAATTTCAAAACTTCGAAGGACCATAAAGCAAATATAAAGGACGAAAATGTAAAAAGAAGGACCAAAATGTAATTTATTTTCGAAAAAAGGACCAATTTGTAAATAAAAAAGGACCGAAATGTAAAAAAAAATATATTTTTTTACAAAAAGGCCCCTGATGACGTGGCTGCACCAGGAGGCTGCAAATCCCCTTGAATTAGTATATAGTATATATTTGTACTAAGCAACATCTAGAAAAATCATGTTATACGTGCATACTCCATTAAATTATTTATTTTTAACAAAATTGGTTTGAGTGTTATCAATTAAATTGCTCATTTCTGACACAATCTCAATCAAAATTTGATGTAAACACCAACAACAAAATGTATGTCATATGTTCACACTTTATTAAATAATCTATTTTTAACCAAATTGACCTAAAAATTTATCAATTAAATTTGGACACAACTTGAATGAATTATATTAGATGTAAACACCAACTAGAAAATTCATGTTATCCCCACTCCATTCAATTATTTATTTTAAACCAACCAACCTCATATTTTATCAATTAAATTATTCTTATTTTGGACATAATTTGTATTAAATTTAATGTAAACAACAACTAGAAAATTCATATTGTATGTTCATACGCCATAAATTTATTTATGTTTAATCAACTATTTAATTCATTATATTGCCAAACAAAAATATACACGAGTTTGAGAAAAATACCACATGTCCAAACTGATTTTTGCAAGAAAAAAATGTGCATATCAATTGACCAAACTATAAATAATTTTATTTACGGAGTAAATTCTCTCCTCATCAAACAATTGAACGTATTATTAATTTCAAAATTCTAATACGTAGCAGTGCAAATAGTACGATCTTTATTTGGTTACAATAATAGTCGGAGAAACGGATTTGAATTCACAAGTCTGAAAAAGAACACGATGAAATTATCGCGGGATCTTCTACCAAACTTCATTTTGCTTGCAGCTGTAATAACAAGAGAATTTTCTGCTTAATTTCTTTAGGAAGTTAATTAAGCATCTCAGATCCTTTATACTTTTGCCCGAGTAGAGACATACTAAACGTGAGCAGTCGAAACACGCATTGACCATATTTTCAGATCGATATTTGATTATCTCCAATGTCCCAATGAAAGATGATTTTTTTTAGGTTTAACAACATCAGCACTCAATTTCTTGAACAGTAAATTAGGTATTCATGATATCATTCATGTTTAGGATATTATCGATGCAGTTAAAAAGCAGCCAATACTTTGTTAGGTAAGTCATAGAATATGAATGCCATGATCACAACCAATGTATTTCTTGGATTATTGAACTATAAAAAAAACAAACAAAACAAAAACCAATAACAAGATCTCCATGCAAGTAGGGGTCATACCATATTCGTATTCACATTTTTTCGGATACGGAGAACTCGGATCCGGATATGGTTTGGATATTAAATGAATACGGATATATTCGGATATTGCCGGATATGAATACAATATACGAATTCTTTTTGGATAACTAAAACGGATATTTGTTACCTAACATAACTATTCAATTTATCTTTCACATTCAAATAAAATATAATAATACTTAAATACTACCTAAAAAGTAACGAATATACGGATATTTGTTACCTAACATAACTATTCAATTTAACTAAAACGGATATTTGTTACTTATATAGGCGTAAAACAAAAAAAAGAATAGTGATATTGACAGGAAATAATATTACTTGGAACAGAAAAATCATACTTGATATAATAATTTTACTTTCAATTTTTGTCAAATTTGAACGAAATTCCTGTATATAGTAATTATTTTTCCTGTCAATATCACTATCCAAAAAAAAATTGATCGGAAAAATTAACGAATTTTTAACTCAAAACTCAATTTAGGGATATTCATGATATTTGAAGGATTTTATAGGGATATTTATGAAATTTCACGTTTTTGAGAGGGTATACGTAAAATTATGATATTTTGCAGGGGCGCGCATGAAATTGCGTCTAAATATTATTAGTTTCAAATATTATTCGCAACAAATTTTTTTTGTATAACCTAGATATATTGAATATTATATTCAGAGATACTATTTGGTTATTTTCATCAAAATTGTCCTAATCCAAAAATTATTTCTTTAGTTCCTTTAAAAATTGAATTATTAGTTTCAATCATATTTGGACCTTTATTTGGTTTCATGTATTACTTAATATTTTTTAAATTAATATTAATGAATTAAATAAGTATAATTTTAGTGAAATTAACATGGCATGTAAATCAAATGCATACACCCTCACAAGAAATAAGATAATTGAGAAATTGCAATAGATAACAAAAATTGGTGATTATACAATCATCCGTTTTCTTATCTGAACAAATTATAATATCTAGAAATATAACCAGTAAATACTAGAAAATGTTTATAATATTTATTTATATAAAAACTATGGAATTGCGACTCCTCAACATATAATAGTAAGTTTTACAAAAATTATAATCGGAAGTATAATTCAAATAAAATCAATTAGAAAATGTAACTACACGTTCAAGAATTACACTACTGATTAACAAACTCAACAGAGGAGTACTAGAAATATTTGACTTCTTGCATATATTATTTCACAGATATCATTTTTTACTTTACTAAAAGATCCCCTCAAAGTTTTCCACATCCAATCGACGATCAACAAAAAATATTAGAGATTCCCGACAGCCGTGAACAAACAAAATTCATCTAAAATCGTGGCTATTTCGGAATGGATTTAATAAATACTCATAGTTAGGGCGTCTATCCATTTATCCAATATACAAGGAGAAATTACAATATTCACGAACGAAAACCTTCTCTTTTGTTCGTAGTTACATATCAGTCGCACCGCCCATTCACCATTTTTTCAGATAGATTTTGCTCGTTATTTGATTATCTCCAATGTCCCAATAATCAACGCACAATTTGTTGCAAAATTTAGTTAGGCCTCCATAATATTTATGTTGGGAGGATATTAGCATGCAGTTAAAATGTACTACTACTTTAAACTTTGTTAGGTAAGTCATAGAATATGAATGCTCTGATCACGAGCAATGTGTTTCTTGAGTTATTAAACTATAAAAAATAAAAATCAATAAAAGTTATCATACATAATACAAATCCAATAATTCAACATAAAAACACGTTACGACATTTAAATGAGTTGATATGATCAAACAACAACCATTAATAAATACGGTACAAGCACTCAAAGCTCGTATTATTCTTAAACTAACAATGAAAATAAAATCAAAGCAAGGAAAAATAAAAAATCAACAAAAATACAGGGTCTTTCCTCAAAAAAAAATACCTTATACAATCTACCTACTCTTGCGCACAACCCTAGCACCGTCTCTATCGAGTCTTGAAACATTGGCCACGGCTTTCAACCCTCCTTCTCTCAAGAAAGCATCCACCATTCTCTCTCCAATTATCTTTCCTTTCTCCTCGCAATCTGTCAGAGCGAGAATCGTGGGACCCGCTCCGCTAATAGTACACCCCGTGGCCCCCGCTTGTAAGGCAGCCTTTTTGACAGCTAGCATGCCAGGTATTAGCGGGGCCCGTTTGGGCTCTACTATAAAATCCGAGGACAATGCGGACCCTAATAACGCTACGTCACCCTGAGCGAAAAGGAAATTTTGATCTTTTGTAGGGGTATGAATGTAAATGAAATTAAATGAGTATTAGCATGCCTGGAGAACGGCAGCGACAATAGCGGCGGATTGGCTGGAGTTTCTGACATGATCCTTCATTGCCACGTCAGCAGGGAGAGCGGCTCGCATCTTTTTCGTCGGCGCCTCGAATTCTGGACTGACCAACACGAAGAACAATTCTTTCTCCTCAGGGAACTCCAATTTTATCAACTCGAGAGGGTCGTAACTCCTGATTAGCAAGAAACCACCCAAAATCGAGGGCCCCACATTGTCCGCATGGTACCCACTTACCTTCTTCTCCGACTCCAGACTGTTCAGATTACGAAATAAATTGATTAGTTGCTTAATTTTAAGTTAATATATTGGATAATTGGTTGATGAAGGTACCCCGCAATAACAAGCTCGGAGAGAGAAAGAGGGGCCCCGAACAATTCATTCACTGCCACGGCGGCTGCAGCGGCTGAGGCTGCAGAAGATCCGAGTCCCGATCCCAACGGAAGCCCCTTGTCGAGTTTTAACTCCAATCCGACAGATCTAACTTGTAACATTCTCATGACAGCAAGAGCTGCAATTCCGGCGCAATTATTAAGAGGATCAAATGAAAGCTTGGAATGAGAGGATGTAGGAAGAGAAGAGGTAATGGAGGAGATTGACAGGGATCCAGGCGCAGCTGAGGAGTCAACAGATATGGTGACTGTATCGCCGAGAGAAGCCACGGCACAACCGAGGAAGTCGAAGCCAGGCCCCAGATTGGCGATCGTCGCCGGAGCGAAGGCGGTTGTAGAGGAAAACTGAGGCTGCGGATCCGGGGAGGTGATCGAGGTGGCAAGAGAAGGGGTTTGAACGGTGAAGAGGGTTTTGAGAGAGCATCGGGTGGGTTGGAGACGGAGGCGAGCACATTGGCGGTGGGATTTGGATCCGGAAGCGGACGGAGATGGGGAGAGGGTGTATGACGTCGCCGCCGCCATGGAAAGAGGGTGGAGAGTGGGAGTAGAGAAAAGGGGACGTTCGTGCGGGAGGTTTCAGAAAGTTTGCAATGTTCAATTTTTTGTTCTGTTTTGTTTTGTGTGTTATATTCTGTGTAACGAATCAAGTGTAGGTTATTTTGTTTAGTTTCTTTAGCGACTTGATACACATACATCTGTAGGATACTGATACAGAAAAACTTTGAACAGAAAAAGCTGAATTGGATTTGTTGTGAGTATTGTATTATGTTTATGTATGCTGGGTAGGATACCATTACCGAAGGGGTGTAAAGCGGGCCGGTATTATTTGACCAAACAGTAATCATATCGGCAAAATATTTGTTCCTTGAGGATTCGATTCGTAGTGAATGTGCATAGTGAAAAACATAATAATTCGTTCCTTGAGGAGAACATGCATCAGTGAATCAAAATCAATTAATGAACAAGCAAACTGTATTTTCAGAACTAGTTTCGTTGTAACGCTACAATGGTCCGTTATAACGAAATAGGAGATACTATCTCACTGGACTTCCAGAAGGAATTTCGTTATAATGGCACAAAATTCGTCACAACGGAATAGAAGGTCCGTTGCAACTGAAGATGAGGTCTTTGGTTGACGCGTTTTAGCGAAATGAAAAGTGCGTTATAACAGAGCTAGACTAGAGGGAATGTAATTCAGATAATGAATTGAGTAAGGTACCGTTACAACATACAGGGCCGGCACATACATGTAATTTTTGAAGCCACCGTTTCGGGTCCGAATACAAAAAAAAAAAATACGTAGTATAATTTATAAATTTTGGGGTCCATTATAAAAAAATTGGGGTCCATTTTAACAAATTACATAGTATAATAAATAATTTTAGGGTCTATTATAAAATATTTTGAGTTAACCTTATAATTTGGCTTAGGGTATGTTAAATTCTTGGGCCGGCCCTGACAACATAATAACGGGTCCGTTGCAACGCTATGTAAACTAGACCGGCTAGAGCTCTTCTCGTTCGAGGTAATTGCCTTCTTCGATTCGTAAGCGAGACCGAGAAAAGCAAAGAGAAAACTCAAACAAGATCCAATCAAAAAGGTTGGTTTATCGGATGGAGAAAACTCCGAGCCACGGTAAGGCAGAAAGCTCCACAACACAATTCAATGGTTACCGAATGGAGAAAGCTCCGAGTCACAATAATGGATGATGATCCTCAACAATGTCCACTCGAGATGGTTGGTTTACCGAAGGGAGAAATCTCCGAGTCACGATAATAGAGAAATCTCCTTCAACCAAATGGTGTAGTCCACACAAGAAGCATATATCTCGAATCTTGATGAACAAGCATCCGAGAATTCGAGAAAGATCTTGAGTGTTCTTGAATCTTCTTGAAAGAGGAGAGAGTAGCGAGTGTCAAGTATCAAGCGTATCTTGCCAATGGGGCTTGGGATCTAGACTTCTGTTTTTGCATATTTCCAAAATTTTTGAAAAAATTAAAATTTGTGTGTGTTAGTCTTGAATTCGGGAATATTTTGAGTACCACATGAAAATTGAGTATTTTTCTTGTGTTGCCTTTCAATTTTAACATTTTTTTAAATAATATCTTAATTGAATTTTTTAAAGGTGTTAGACTTCAGTTTTTTCATTTTTATGAAATTTTTGCAAAAATTAAAATTTGTATGTGTTAGTCTTCAATTACGGAGTATTTTGAGTACGATATGAAAATTTAGTATTTTGCTTGTGTTATACTTCAATTTTAGCATTTGTTTTAAAAATATTTTAATAGAATTTTTTCAAGGTGTTAGACTTCAGTTTTTGAATTTCTAAGAAATTTTTTAAAAAATTTAAATTTGTGTGTGTCAGTCTTCAATTACGGAGTATTTGGAGTACAAAATGTATATTGAGTAATTTGATTGTGTTACACTTCAATTTAAACATTTTTTTAATAAATATCTTAATTGAATTTTTGAAGGTGTTAGAATTCTATTTTTGCATTTTTAAGAAATTTTTGAAAAAAGTGAAATGTGTGTGTGTGTTAGTCTTCAATCACGGAGTATTTTGAGTACGACATGAAAATTGAGTATTTTGCTTGTGTTACACTTCAATTTTAGCATTTTTTTAAAAAATATCATCATTTTTTTTAAGGTGTTAGACTTATGTTTTTACAATTTTACGAAATTTTTGAAAAAAATGAAATTTGTGTGTGTTAGTCTTCAATTAGGGAGTATTTTAGGTACAACATAAAAATTGAATATTATGCTTGTGTTACACTTAAATTTTAACACTTTTTAAAAAAATATCTTAATTGAATTTTTTGAAGGTGTTAAGACTTCAGTTTTTTTATTTTAAGACATTTTTAAAAAAAGTAAAATTTGTGTGAGTTAGTCTTCAATTACGGAGTATTTTGAGTACGACATGAAAATTGAGTATTTTGCTTGTGCCAGACTTAAATTTTAGCTTCTTTTTTAAATATCATAATTTTATTTTTTGAAGGTGTTAGACTTCTGTTTTTCGATTTTTACGAAATTTTTGAAAAAATTAAAATTTGTGTATGTTAGTCTTCACTTACGGAGTATTTTGAGTACGGCATGAAAATTGAGTATTTTGCTTGTGTTACTTAAATTTTAGAATTTTTTAAAAAAATATCATAATTTTATTTATTGAAGGTGTTAGACTTTTTTTTTGCAAATTTAAGAAATTTTTGAAAAAATTGAAATTTGTGTGTTAGTCTTCAATTACGGAGTATTTTGAGTACGACATGAAAATTGAGTATTTTGCTTGTGTTACCCTTCAATTTTAACATTTTTTTAAAAATATCTTAATTGAATTTTTTGAAGGTGTTAGACTTCAGTTTTTGCATTTTTATGAAATTTTTAAAAAAATTGAAATTGTGTGTGTTAGCCTTCAATTACGCAGTATTTTGAGTATGACATGAAAATTGAGTATTTTGGTTGTGTTAGACTTAAATTTTAGCTTTTTTTTTAAAAAATATCATAATTTTATTTATTGAAGGTGTTAGACTTTTGTTTTTGCATATTTACGAAATTTTTGAAAAAAGTGAAATGTGTGTGTGTTAGTCTTCAATTACGGAGTATTTTGAGTACGACATGAAAATTGAGTATTTTGCTTGTACTACACTTCAATTTTAGCATTTTAAAAAAAA
Organism: Luzula sylvatica; assembly: GCA_946800325.1. Classification (NCBI taxonomy): domain Eukaryota; kingdom Viridiplantae; phylum Streptophyta; class Magnoliopsida; order Poales; family Juncaceae; genus Luzula; species Luzula sylvatica. The sequence continues at coordinate 18,964,218 of OX326960.1, read as the reverse complement.
AATAACATAATTTAATTTTCATAAGGTGTTAGACTTCTCTTTTTGCAATTTTACGAAATTTTTAAAAAAATTGAAATTTGTGTGTGTTAGTCTTCAATTACGGAGTATTTTTAGTATGACATAATAATTGAGTATTATGCTTGTGTTACACTTCAATTTTAACACTTTCTTAAAAAATATCTTAATTGAATTTTTTCGAAGGTGTTAGACTTCTATTTTTGCATTTTTACGAAATTTATTAAAAAATTGAAATTTGTGTAGTAGTCTTCAATTACAGAGTATTTTGAGTACGACATGAAAATTGAGTATTTTGCTTGTGTTAGACTTACATCTTAGAATTTTTTTTTAAAAATATCTTAATTAAAGTTTTTGAAGGTGTTAGACTTCAGTTTTTGCATTTCTAAGAAATTTTTGGAAAAATTGAAATTTGTGTGTGTTAGTCTTCAATTACGGAGTATTTTGAGTACTACATGAAAATTGAGTATTTTGCTTGTGTTACACTTCAATTTTATCATTTTTTAAAAAATATCATAATTTTATGTTTTGAAGGTGTTAGATTTCTGTTTTTGCGTTTTTAAGAAATTTTTGAAAAATTGTGTGTGTCAGTCTTCAATTACGGAGTATTTTGTGTACTAAATGAAAATTGTGTATTTTAGTTGTGTTACACTTCAATTTTAACATTTTTTTAAAAAAGATCTTAATTGAATTTTTTGAAGACTTCTATTTTTGCAATTTTACGTAATTTTTGAAAAAATTGAAATTTGTGTGTGTTAGTCTTCAATTACGGAGTATTTTGAGTACGACATGAAAATAGTGTAACCTTCAATTTTAACATTTAAAAATAAAAATATCTTAATTGTATTTTTTAAAGGTGTTAGACTTCAGGTTTTGCATTTCTAAGAAATTTTAAAAAAAAATGAAATTTGTGTGTGTTTGTCTTCAATTACGGAGTATTTTCAGTACGCCATGAAAATTGAGTATTTTGCTTGTGTTAGACTTAATTTTTAGTTTTTTTTTTAAAAATATCATAATTTTATTTTTTGAAGGTGTTAGACTTCTGTTTTTGCATTTTTACGAAATTTTTGAAAAAATTGAAATTTGTGTGTGTTAGTCTTCAATTACGGAGTATTTTGAATACGGCATGAAAATTGAGTATTTTGCTTGTGTTACAATTAAATTTTAACATTTTATAAAAAATATCTTAATCCAATTTTTTGAAGGTGTTAGACTTCAATTTTTTCATTTTTAATAGATTTGTGAAAAAAATTGAAATTTGTGTGTGTTAGTCTTCAATTACGGAGTATTTTGAGTACGACATGAAAATTGAGTATTTTGGTTGTGTCACACATCAATTTTAACATTTTTTTAAATAATTTCTTAATTGAATTTTTTGAAGGTGTTAGACTTTCGTTTTTTCATTTTTCAGAAATTTTTGAAAAAATTTAAATTTGTGCGTGTTAGTCTTCAATTACGGAGTATTTTGAGTACGACATGAAAATTGAGTATTTTGGTTGTGTCACACATCAATTTTAACATTTTTTTAAATAATTTCTTAATTGAATTTTTTGAAGGTGTTAGACTTTCGTTTTTTCATTTTTAAGAAATTTTTGAAAAAATTTAAATTTGTGCGTGTTAGTCTTCAATTACGGAGTATTTTCAGTACAACATGAAAATTGAGTATTTTGCTTGTGTTACACTTCAATTTTAACATTATATAAAAATATCTTAATTGAATTGTTTGAAGGTGTAAGACTTCTGTTTTTGAATTTCTAAGAAATTTTTGAAAAAATTGAAATTTGAGTGTGTTATTCTCCAATTGCAGAGTATTTTGAGTACGACATGAAAATTGAGTATTTTTCTTGTGTTACACTTTAATTTTATCATTTTTTAAAAAAATATCATAATATTAATTTTTCGAAGGTGTTAGACTTCTGTTTTTGCATTTTTAAGAAATTTGTGAAATTGAAGGAAATTTGGAGTACGAAATGAAAATTGAGTATTTTGCTTGTGTTACACTTCAATTTTAGCACTTTTTTTAAAAAAATATCATAATTTTATTTTTTGAAGGTGTTAGACTTCTGTTTTTGCATATTCACGAAGTTTTTTAAAAAATAGAAATTTGTCTGTGTTAGTCATCAATTACGGAGTATTTTGAGTACGACATGAAAATTGAGTATTTTGCTTGTGTTACCCTTCAATTTTAACATTTAAAAAAAAAATAACTTAATTGAATTTTTTAAAGGTGTTAAGACTTCAGTTTTTTCATTTTTAAGAAATGTTTGAAAAAATGAAATTTGTGTGGGTTAGTCTTCAATTACGGAGTACTTTGAGTACGACATGCAAATTGAGTATTTTGCTTGAGTTACACTTCTATTTTAGCATTTTAGTAAAAAATATCATACTTTAATTTTTTGAAGGTGTTAGACTTCTGTTTTTGCATTTTTACGTAATTTTTGAAACAATTGAAATTTGTGTGTGTTAGTCTTCAATTACGAAGTATTTTGAGTACGACATGCAAATTTAGTATTTTGTTTGTGTTACCCTTCAATTTTAATATTTTTAAAAAAAATATCTTAATTGAATTTTTTAAAGGTGTTAGACTTCAGTTTTTTCATTTTTAAGAGATTTTTCAAAAATTGAAATTTGTGTGTGTTAGTCGTCAATTACGGAGTATTTTGAGTACGACATGAAAATTGAGTATTTTGCTTGTATTACACTTCAATTTTTATATTTCTTTTAAAAATATCATAATTGAATTTTTGAAAGTGTTAGACTTTTTTTTTTGAATTTTTAAGAAAGTTTTGAAAAAAATTTAAATTTGTGTGTGTTAGTCCTCAATTACGGAGTATTTTGAGTACGAAATGAAAATTAATTATTTAGCTTGTGTTACACTTCAATTTTAACATTTTAAAAAAAAATATCTTAATTGAATTTTTGAAGGTGTTAGACTTCTGTTTTTTCATTGTTATGAAATTTTTGAAAAAAGTCAAATGTGTGAGTGTGTTAGTCTTCAACGACGGAGTATTTTGAGTACTACATGTAAATTGCGTATTTTGCTTGAGTTACACTTCTATTTTAGCATGTTTTTAAAGAATATCTTAATTGAATTTTTTAAAGGTGTCACACCTAAGTTTTTCCAGTTTTAAGAAATTTTTGAATAAATTTAAATTTGTCTGTGTTAGTCTTCAATGACTGAGTATTTGGAGTACGAAATCATAATTAAGTATTTTTCTTGTGTTACACTTAAATTTTAGAATTTTTTTTAAAAAAAATATCATAATTTTATTTTTTGAAGGTGCTAGACTTCTGTTTTTGCATATTTACGAAATTTTTTTAAAAATCGAAATTTGTGTGTGTCACTTCCATTACGGAGTATTTTGAATACGACATGAAAATTGGGTATTTTGCTTGTGTTACACTTCAATTTTAACATTTTCAAAAAAAAATATCTTAATTGAATTTTTTGAAGGGTTTAGACTTCAGTTTTATATTTCTAAGAAATTTTTGAAAAAATTAAAATTTGTGTGTGTTAGTCTTCAATTACGGATTATTTTGAGTACGAAATGAAAATTAAGTATTTTGCTCGTGTTACCCTTCAATTTTAATTTTTTTTTTAAAAATATCTTAATTGAATTTTTTAAAGGTGTTAGACTTCAGTTTTTTCATTTTTAAGAAATTTTTGATAAAATTGTAATTTGTGTGTGTTAGTCTTCAATTACGGAGTATTTTAAGTACATCATGAAAATTGAGTATTTTGCTTGTAATAGACTCAATTTTTAGCTTTTTTATAAAAATATCATAATTTTAATTTTTTGATGGTGTTAGACTTCTGTTTTTGAATTTTTATGAAATTTTTGAAAAATTGAAATTTGTGTGTGTTTGTCTTCAATTACGGAGTATTTTGAATACGGCATGAAAATTGAGTATTTTGCTTGTGTTACAATTCAATTTTAGCATTTTATAAAAAATATCTTAATTGAATTTTTTAAAGGTGTCAGACTTCAGTTTTTGCATTTCAAAGAAATTTTTGAAAAAATTGAATTTGTTTGTGTCAGTCTTCAATTACGGAGTATTTTGAGTACGACATGAAAATTGAGTATTTTGCTTGTGTTAAATATCAATTTTATTATTTTTAAAAAAATATCATAATTTTGTTTTTTTGAAGGTGTTAGACTTCTGTTTTCGCATTTGTAAGAAATTTTTGAAATTTTTGGAATTTGTGGGTGTTAGTACTCAATTACGGAGTATTTTGAGTACGAAATGAAAATTGAGTATTTTGCTTGTGTTCCCCTTCAATTTTTACATTTTTAAAAAAATATCTTAATTGAATATTTAATGGTGTTAGACTTCTGTTTTTTCATTTTTTTGAAATTTTTGAAAAAATTTAAATGTGTGTGTGTTAGTCTTCAATTACGGAGTATTTTGAGTACCACATGAAAATTGAGTATTTTGTTTGACTTACACTTCAAGTTTAGCATTTTAAAAAAAAATATCATAATTTAATTTTTTTAAGGTGTTAGACTTCTGTTTTTGCAATTTTACGTAATTTTTGAAAAAATTGAAATTTGTGTGTGTTAGTCTTCAATTACGGAATATTTTTAGTAGGACATAAAAATTGAGCATTATTCTTGTGTTACACTTCAATTTTAACACTTTTTTTAAAAAATATCTAAATTCAATTTTTTGAAGGTGTTAGACTTCAATTTTTGCATTTTTAAGAAGTTTTTGAAAAAATTGAAATTTGTGTGTGCTTGTCTTCAATTATGGAGTATTTTGAGTACCACATGAAAATTGAGTATTTTGCTTCTGTTATACTTCAATTTTAACATTTTTTTAAAGAATATCTTAATTGAATTTTTTAAAGGTGTTACACTTAAGTTTTTCCAGTTTTAAAAAAGTTTTGAAAAAATTTGAATTTGCCTGTGTTAGTCTTCAATTACGGATTATTTGGTGTACGAAATGAAAATTGAGTATTTTACTTGTGTTACACTTAAAATTTAGCATTTTTTTAAAAAAAATATCATAATTTTATTTTTTGAAGGCTTCTGTTTTTGCACATTTACGAAATTTTTTTAAAAATTGAAATTTGTGTGTGTCACTCTTCAATTACGGAGTATTTTGAAAACGGCTTGAAAATTGGGTATTTTGCTTGTGTTACACATCAATTTAAACATTTTATAAAAAAATATCTTAATTGAATTTTTTGAAGGTGTTAAACTTCAGTTTTTATATTTCTGAGAAATTTTTAAAAAAATTTAAATTTGTGTGTGTTAGTCTTCAATTACGGATTATTTTGAGTACGAAATGAAAATTAAGTATTTTTCTCGTGTTACCCTTCGATTTTAATATATTTTTTAAAAATATCTTAATTGAATTTTTTAAAGGTGTTAGACTTCAGTTTTTTCATTTTTAAGAAATTTTTGATAAAATTTTAATTTGTGTGTGTTAGTCTTCAATTACGGAGGATTTTAAGTACGACTTGAAAATTGAGTATTTTGCTTGTGATAGACTCAATTTTTAGCTTTTTTATAAAAATATCATAATTTTAATTTTTTGATGGTGTCAGACTTCTGTTTTTGAATTTTTATGAAATTTTTGAAAAATTGAAATTTGTGTGTGTTAGTCTTCAATTACGGAGTATTTTGAATACGGCATGAAAATTGAGTATTTTGCTTGTGTTACAATTCAATTTTAGCATTTTATAAAAATATCTTAATTGAATTTTTTGAAGGTGTTAGACTTCAGTTTTTGCATTTCTAAGAAATTTTTGAAAAAATTGAATTCGTGTGTGTCAGTCTTCAATTACGGAGTATTTTGAGTACGACATGAAAATTGAGTATTTTGCTTGTGTTAAATTAGAATTTTATTATTTTTTTAAAAATATCAAAATTTTGTATTTTTGAAGATGTTAAACTTCTATTTTCGCATTTGTAAGAAATTTTTGAAAAAATTTAAATTTGTGTGTGTTAGTACACAATTACGGAGTATTTTGAGCACGAAATGAAAATTGAGTATTTTGCTTGTGTTCCCCTTCAATTTTTACATTTAAAAAAAACATCTTAATTGAATTTTTAAAGGTGTAAGACTTCTGTTTTTTCATTTTTTTGAAATTTTTGAAAAAATTGAAATGTGTATGTGTTGGTCTTCAATTACGGAGTATTTTGAGTACAACATGAAAATTGAGTATTTTGCTTGACTTACACTTCAATTTTAGCATTTTTTTAAAAATATCATAATTTAATTTTTGAAGGTGTTAGACTTATGTTTTTACAATTTTACATAATTTTTGTAAAAATTGAAATTTGTATGTGTTAGTCTTCAATTACGGAGTATTTTGAGTGGCACATAAAAATTGAGTACTATGCTTGTGTTATACTTCAATTTTAACACTTTTTAAAATTTTTTTTTAATTGAATATTTTGAAGGTGTTAGACTTCAATTTTTGCATTTTTAAGAAGTTTTTGAAAAAATTGAAATTTGTGTGTGTTAGACTTCAATTACGGAGTATTTTGAGTACGACATGAAATTTGAGTATTTTGCTTCTGTTATAATTCAATTATAACATTTTTAAAAAAAATATCTTAATTGAATTTTATAAAGGTGTTACACTTATGTTTTTCTAGTTTTAAGAAATGTTTGAAAAAATTTAAATTTTTTTGTGTTAGTCTTCAATTACGGAGTATTTGGAGTAAGAAATGAAAATTAAGTATTTTGCTTGTGTTACACTTAAATTTTAGCATTTTTTTAAAAAAATATCATAATTTTATATTTTGAAGGTGTTAGACTTCTGTTTTTGCATATTTCCGAAATTTTTTGAAAAATTGAAATTTGTGTGTGTTAGTCTTCAATTACGGAGTATTTTGAGTACGACATGAAAATTGAGTATTTTGCTTGTGTTACACTTCAATTTTAAAATTTTTTAAAAAAAATTCTTGATTGAATTTTTTGAAGGTGTTAAGCTTCAGTTTTTGCATTTCTAAGAAATTTTTAAAAAATTGAAATTTGTGTGTGTTAGTCTTCAATTACGGAGTATTTTGAGTAGGACATAAAAATTGAGCATTATGCTTGTGTTACACTTCGATTTTAACACTTTTTTTTGAAAAATATCTAAATTCAATTTTTTGAAGGTGTTAGACTTCAATTTTTGCATTTTCAAGAAGTTTTTGAAAAAATTAAAATTTGTGTGTGTTTGTCTTCAATTATGGAGTATTTTGAGTACCACATGAAAATTGAGTATTTTCCTTCTGTTATACTTCAATTTTAACATGTTTTTAAAGAATATCTTAATCGAATTTTTTAAAGGTGTTACACTTAAGTTTTTCCAGTTTTAAGAAATTTTTGAAAAAATTTAAATTTGTGTGTGTTAGTCTTCAATTACGGAGTATTTTGAGTACGAAATCAAAATTGAGTATTTTACTTGTGTTACACTTAAATTTTAGCATTTTTTTAAAAAAAAATATCATAATTTTATTTATTGAAGGTGCTAGACTTCTGTTTTTGCATATTTACGAGATTTTTTAAAAAATTGAAATTTGTGTGTGTTAGTCTTCAATTACGGAGTATTTTGAATACGGCATGAAAATTGGGTATTTTGCTTGTGTTACACTTCAATTTTAACATTTTATAAAAAAATATCTTAATTGAAATTTTTGAAGGGTTTAGACTTCAGTTTTTATATTTCTAAGAAATTTTTGAAAAAATTAAAATTCGTGTGTGTTAGTCTTCAATTAAGGATTATTTTGAGTACGAAATGAAAATTAAGTATTTTGCTCGTGTTACCCTTCAATTTTAATTTTTTTTTTTAAAATATCTTAATTGATTTTTTAAAGGTGTTAGACTTCAGTTATTTCATTTTTTAGAAATTTTTGATAAAATTGCAATTTGTGTGTGTTAGTCTTCAATTACGGAGGTTTTTAAGTACGACATGAAAATTGAGTATTTTGCTTGTGATTGACTCAATTTATAGTTTTTTTATAAAAATATCATAATTTTAATTTTTTGATGGTGTTAGACTTCTATTTTTGAATTTTTATGAAATTTTTGAAAAATTGAAATTTGTGTGTGTTAGTCTTCAATTACGGAGTATTTTGAATACGACATGAAAATTGAGTATTTTGCTTGTGTTACAATTCAACTTTAGCATTTTATAAAAAATATCTTAATTCAATTTTTTGAAGGTGTTAGACTTCAATTTTTGCACTTTTAAGAAGTTTTTGAAAAAATTGAAATTTGTGTGTGTTTGTCTTCAATTATGGAGTATTTTGAGTACCACATGAAAATAGAGTAATTTGCTTCTGTTAGACTTCAATTTTAACATTTTTTTAAAGAATATCTTAATTGAATTTTTTAAAGGTGTTACACTTAAGTTTTTCCAGTTTTAAGAAATTTTTGAAAAATTTAAATTTGTCTGTGTTAGTCTTCAATTACGCAGTATTAGGAGTACGAAATCAAAATTGAGTATTTTGCTTGTGATACACTTAAATTTTAGCATTTTTTAAAAAAATATCATAATTTCATTTTTTGAAGGTGCTAGACTTCAGTGTCAGTCTTGAATTACGGAGTATTTTGAAAACGGCATGAAAATTGGGTATTTTGCTTGTGTTACACTTCAATTTTAACATTTTATAAAAAATATCTTAATTGAATTTTTTGAAGGTGTTAGACTTCATTTTTTTCATTTTTAAGAAATTTTTCAAAAATTGAAATTTGTGTGTGTTATTCTTCAATTACGGAGTATTTTGAGTACGACATGAAAATTGAGTATTTTGCTTGTGTTATACTTCAATTTTATCATTTTTTAAAAAATATGATAATTTTTTTTTTGAAGGTAACGACTTCTGTTTTTGCATTTTTAAGAAATTTTTGAAAATATTTAAATTTATGTGTGTTAGTCCTCAATTACGAAGTATTTTGAGCACGAAATGAAAATTGAGTATTTTGCTTGTGTTACACTTCAATTTTAACACTTTTTGAAAAAAATATCTTCATTGAATTTTTTGAAGGTGTTAGACTTCAATTTTTAAATTTTTAAGAAATTTTTGAAAAAGTTGAAATTTGTGTGTGTTAGTCTTCAATTACGGAGTATTTTGAGTACGGCATGAAAATTTAGTATTTTGCTTGTGTTACACTTTAATTTTATCATTTTGTAAAAATATCATAATTTTATTTTTTTGAAGTTGTTAGACTTCTGTTTTTGCATTTTTGAGAAATTTTTGAAATTTTTGTGTGTGTGTGTTAGTCCTCAATTACGGAGTATTTTGATTACGACATGAAAATTGAGTATTTTGCTTGTGTTACACTTCATTTTTATCATTTTTTAAAAAATATCATAATTTTATTTTTTTGAAGGTGTTAGACTTCTGTTTTTGTATTTTTAAGAAATTTTTGAAAAAATTGAAATTTGTGTGTGTTAGTCTTCAATTAGGGAGTATTTTGAGTACAACATGAAAATTGAGTATTTTGCTTGACTTAGACTTCAATTTTAGCATTTTTTAAAAAAATGTCATAATTTAATTTTTTGAAGGTGTTAGACTTCTGTTTTTGCAATTTTACGTAATTTTTGAAAAAATTGAAATTTGTGTGTGTTAGTCTTGAATTACGGAGTATTTATAGCAGCACATAAAAATTGAAGTTTTTGCTTTTTTATGAACTTTTTGAAAAAATTGAAATTTGTGTGTGTTAGTCTTCAATTAAGGAGTATTTTGAGTACGACATGAAAATTGAATATTTTGTGTCTGTTATACTTCAATTTTAACATTTAAAAAAAAAATATCTTAAATGAATTTTATAAAGGTGTTAGTATTACGTTTTTCCATTTTTATGAAATTTTTTAGAAAATTGAAATTTGTGTGTGTTAGTCTTCAATTACGGAGTATTTTGAGTACGACATGAAAATTTAGTATTTTGCTTGTGTTAGTCTTCAATTTTAATATTTTTAAAAAAAATATATTAATTGAATTTTTTAAAGGTGTTAGACTTACGTTTTTCCAGTTTTAAGAAAATTGAATATATTTCTTGTGTTACCCTTCAATTTTAACATTTAAAAAAAAAATATCTTAGTTGATTTTTTTAAAGGTGTTAGGCTTCAGTTTTTTCATTTTTAAGAAGTTTTCGAAAAAATTGAGATTTGTGTGTGATAGTCTTCAATTACGGAGTATTTTGAGTATGACATGAAAATTGAGTATTTTGCTTGTGTTACCCTTCAATTTTAATATTTTTTTAAAAAATATCTTAATTGAAATTTTTGAAGGTGTTAGACTTCGATTTTAGCATTTTTTAGTCCTCAATTACGGAGTATTTTGAGTACGAAATGAAAATTGAGTATTTTGCTTGTGTTACACTTCAATTTTAACAATTTTTAAAAAAAAAACCTTCATTGAATTTTTTGAAGGTGTTAGACTTCGATTTTTGCATTTTTAAGAAGTTTTTGAAAAAATTGAAAATTGTGTGTGTTAATCTTCAATTACGGAGTATTTTGAGTACGACATGAAAATTGAGTATTTTGCATCTGTTATACTTCAATTGTAACATGTTTCAAAAAAATATCTTAATGGAATTTTTTAAAGATGTTGACTTCAGTTTTTTCATTTTTAAGAAATTTTTGAAAAATTGAAATTTGTTTGTGTTATTCTTCAATTACGGAGTATTTTGAGTACGACATGAAAATTGAGTATTTTGCTTGTGTTACTCTTCAATTTTGTCATTTTTTAAAAAATATCATAATTTTACTTTTTTGAAGGTGTTAGACTTTTGTTTATGCATTTTTATGAAATTTTTGAAAAAATTTAAATTTGTGTGAGTTAGTCTTCAATTACGGAGTATTTTGAGTATGACATGAAAATTGAGTATTTTCCTTGTGTTACACTTCAATTTTAACACTTTTTAAAAAAAATATCTTCATTGAATTTTTTTGAAGCTGTCACACTTCAATTTTTGCATTTTTAAGAAGTTTTTGAAAAAATTGAAAATTGTGTGTGTCAATTTTCAATTACGGATTATTTTGAGTACGACATGAAAATTGAGTCTTTTGCTTCTGTTATACTTCAATTGTGACATGTTTTAAAAAAATATCTTAATTGAATTTTTTAAAGGTGTTAGACTTACATTTTTCCAGTTATATGAAATTTTTGGAAAAAATTAAATTTGTGTGTGTTACTCTTCAATTACGGAGTATTTGGAGTACGAAATGAAACTTGAGTATTTTTCTTGTGTGACACTTAAATTTTAGAATTTTTTAAAAAATATCACAATTTTATTTTTTTGAAGGTGTCAGACTTCTGTTTTTGCATTTTTAAGAAATTTTTGAAAAAATTTAAATTTGTGTGTGTTAGTCCTCAATTATGGAGTATTTTGAATATGAAATGAAAATTGAGTATTTTTCTTGTGTTACACTTAAATTTTAGTATTTTTTTAAAAAAATATCATAATTTAATTTTTTTGAAGTGTTAGACTTCTGTTTTCGCAATTTTACGTAATTTTTGAAAAAATTGAAATTTGTGTGTGTTAGTCTTCAATAACGGAGTATTTTGAGAGGCACATAAAAATTGAGTATTATGCTTGTGTTACACATCAATTTTAACACTTTTTTTTAAAAAATATCTTAATTGAATTTTTTGAAGGTTAGACTTCAATTTTTGCATTTTTAAGAAGTTTTTGAAAAAATTGAAATTTGTGTGTGTTAGTCTTCAACTACGGAGTATATTGAGTACGACATGAAAATTGAGTATTTTGCTTCTGTTATACTTCAATTGTGATATTTAAAAAAAAAATCTTCATTGATTTTTTTAAAGGTGTTAAACTTACGTTTTTCGAGTTTTAAGAGATTTTTGAAAAAATTGAAATTTGTGTGTGTTAGTCTTCAATTACGGAGTATATTGAGCACTACATGAAAATTGAGTATTTTGCATGTGTTACCCTTCAATTTTAACATTTTTTTAAAAAATGTCTTAATTGAATTTTTTGAAGGTGTTAGATTTCAATTGTTGCATTTTTAAGAAGTTTTTGAAAAAATTGAAATTTGTGTGTGTTAGTCTACAATTACGGAGTATTTTGAGTACGACATGAAAATTTACTATTTTGCTTCTGTTATACTTCAATTGTAACATTATTAAAAAAATATCTTAATTGAATTCTTTAAAGGTGTTAGACTTACGTTTTTCCAGTTTTAAGAAATTTTTGAAAAAATTTAAATTTGTGTGTGTTAGTCTTCAATTACGAAGTATTTTGAGTACGACATAAAAATTGAGTATTTTTCTTGTGTTACACTTCAATTTTATAATTTTTTAAAAAATATCATAATTTTATTTTTTTGAAGCTGTTAGAGTTCTGTTTTTGCATTTTTGAGAAATTTTTGAAAAAAATTTAAATTTGTGTGTGTTAGTCCTCAATTACGGAGTATTTTGAGTACGAAATGAAAATTGAGTATTTTGCTTCTGTTATACTTCAATTGTAACATGTTTTAAAAAAATATCGTAATTGAATTTTTAAAGGTGTCATACTTAGTTTTTTTCCAGTTTTAAGAAATTTTTGAAAAAATTTAAATTTGTGTGTGTTAGTCTTAAATTACGGAGTATTCGGAGTACGAAATGAAAATTGAGTATTTTGCTTGTGTTCCACTTCAGTTTTAACGTTTTTAAAAAAAATATCTTAATTGAATTTTTTAAGGTGTTAGACTTATTGTTTTTTCATTTTTATGAAATTTTTGAAAAAATTGAAAAGTGTGTGTGTTAGTCTTCAATTACGGAGTATTTTGAGTATTTTGCTTGACTTACACTTCAATTTTAGCATTTTTTAAAAAAATATCATAATTTAATTTTTTTGAAGGTCTTAGACTTCTATTTTAGCAATTTTACGTAATTTTTGAAAAATTGAAATTTGTGTGTGTTAGTCTTCAATAACGGAGTATTTTGAGTAGCACATAAAATTGAGTATTATGCTTGTGTTACACTTCAATTTTAACACTTTTTTTAAAAAAATGTCTTAATTAAATTTTTTGAAGGTTAGACTTCAATTTTTGCATTTTTAAGAAGTTTTTGAAAAAATTGGAATTTTTGTGTGTTTGTCTTCAATTACGGAGTATATTGAGTACGACATGAAAATTGATTATTTTGCTTCTGTTATACTTCAATTGTAACATGTTTTAAAAAAATATCTTAATTGAATTTTTTAAAGGTGTTAGACTTACGTTTTTACAGTTTTTAGAAATTTTAGAAATTTTTTTAATTTGTGTGTGTTAGTCTTCAATTACGGAGTATTTGGAGTACGAAATGAAAATTGAGAATTTTGCTTGTGTTACACATAAATTTTAGAATTTTTTAAAAAATATCACAATTTTATTTTTTTGAAGGTGTTAGACTTCTGTTTTTGCATTTTTAAGAAATTTTTGAAAAAATTTATATTTGTGTGTGTTAGTCCCCAATTACGGAGTATTTTGAGTACGAAATGAAAATTGAGTGTTTTGGTTGTGTTACACTTCAATTTTAACGTTATTAAAAAAATATATTAATTGAATTTTTTATGGTGTTGGACTTTTTTTTTTTTTCATTTCTATGCAATTTTTGAAAAAATTGAAAAGTGTGTGTGTTAGTCTTCAATTACGGAGTTTTTTGAGTACGACGTGAAAATTGAGTATTTTACTTGACTTACATTTCAATTTTAGCATTTTTTTAAAAAAATATCATAATTTAATTTTTTTGAAGGTTAGACTTCAATTTTTGTATTTTTAAGAAGTTTTTGAAAAAATTGAAATATGTGTGTGGCCCACTAGAGTTAGCCTAGTTGGTCACACCTCTTGACTAGGGAGCGAGAAGTGTGTGGTTCGATTCCCGGCGGGAACACTGGATTATAGATTAAATGTTAAATGAGTGAAAAGAGTGTGTGGCCTACGGGTTTGTAATAAAAAAAAAAAGAAGATTGTGTTTGGAAGGGGGACTTTGAGCCCTCTCCGAATTTACTCAAAAAAAGTAAAAATTAAAAAAAATAAAATAAAATTGGAGTACGACATGAAAAGTGTGTGTGTTAGTCTTTAATTACGGAGTATTTTGAGTACGACATAAAAATTGAGTATTTTGCTTATGTTATACTTCAATTTTGACATTTTTTTTAAAAAATATCTTAATTGATTTTTTTAAAGGGGTTAGAACAACGTTTTTCGAGTTTTAAGAAATTTTTGAAAAAATTGAAATTTGTGCGTATTAGTCTTCAATTACGGTGTAATTGGAGTACGAAATTAAAATTGAGTATTTTGCGCGTGTTACACTTAAATTTTAGCATTTTTTTTTATGAATATCATAATTTTTTTTTGAAGGTATTAGACTTCTGTTTTTGCATATTTACGAAATTTTTAAAAAAATTGAAATTTGTGTGTGGTAGTCTTCAATTATGGAGTATTTTGAGTACGACATGAAAATTTAGTATTTTGCTTGTGTTACCCTTCAATTATAACATTTTTATAAAAAATATCATAATTGAATTTTTTAAAGGTGTCAGACTTACGTTTTTCCAGTTTTAAGAAATTTTTAAAAAAATTTAAATTTGTTTGTGTTAGTCTTCAATTACGGAGTATTTTGAGTACGACATGAAAATTGATTATTTTGCTTGTGATACCGTTCAATTTTAACATTTTTAAAAAAAATATCTTAATTTCATTTTTTAAAGGTGTTAGACTTCAGTTTTTTCATTTTTAAGGAGTTTTTGAAAAAATTCAAAATTTGTGTGTGTTAGTCTTCAATTACGGAGTATTTTGAGTACGACATGAAAATTGAGTATTTTGCTTGTGTTACCCTTCAATTTAAACATTTAAAAAAAAACATCTTTATTGAATTTTTTGAAGGTGACTTCAATTTTTGGATTTTTATGAAGTTTTTGAAAAAATTGAAATTTGTGTGTGTTAGTCTTCAATTACGGAGTATTTTGAGTACGACATGAAAATTGAGTATTTTGCTTCTGTAATACTTCGATTGTAACATTATTAAAAAAAATATCTTAATTGATTTTTTTAAAGGTGTTAGACTTACGTTTTTCCAGTTTTAAGAAAATTTTAAAAAAAATTAAAATTTTTGTGTGTTAGACTTCAATTACCGTGTATTTGGAGTATGAAATGAAAATTGAATATTTTGCTTGTGTTACATTTAAATTTTTGTATTTTTTTTAAAAAATATAATAATAATTTTTTTGAAGGTGTTGGACTTCTGTTTTTATATATTTTCGAAATTTTTGAAAACATTGAAATTTGTGTGTGTTAGTCTTCAATTACGGAGTATTTTGAGTACGACATGAAAATTTAGTATTTCGCTTGTGTTACCATTCAATTTTAATATTTAAAAAAAAAAATCTTAATTGAATTTTTTAAAGGTGTTAGACTTCAGTTTTTTCATTTTTAAGAAATTTTTGAAAAATTGAAATTTGTGTGTGTTAGTCTTCAATTACGGAGTATTTTGAGTACGACATAAAAATTGAGTATTTTTCTTGTGTTACACTTCAATTTGATCATTTTTTAAAAAATGTCATAATTTTATTTTTTTGAAGGTGTTAGACTTCTGTTTTTGCATTTTTATGAAATTTTTGAAAAAAATTAAATTTGTGTGTGTTAGTCCTCAATTACGGAGTATTTTGAGTACGAAATGAAAATTGAGTATTTTGCTTGGGTTACACTTCAATTTGAACACTTTTTTGAAAAAATATCTTCATTGAATTTTTTGATGGTGTAAGAATTACGTTTTTCCAGTTTTAAGAAATTTATGAAAAAATTTAAATTTGTGTGTGTTAGTCTTCAATTACGGATTATTTGGAGTACGAAATGAAATTTGAGTATTTTGCTTGTGTTATACTTAAATATTAGCATTATTTAAAAAATATCACAATTTAATTTTTTTGAAGGTGTTAGACTTCTGTTTTTACATATTTACGAAATTTTTGAAAAAATTGAAATTTGTGTGTGTTAGTCTTCAATTACGGAGTATTTTGAGTACGACATGAAAATTGAGTATTTTGCTTGTGTTACCCTTCAATTTTAACATTTTTTAAAAAGTATCTTAATTGAATTTTTTAAAGGTGTCAGACTTCAGTTTTTTCATTTTTAAGAAATTTTTGAAAAATTGAAATTTGTGTGTGTTAGTCTTCAATTACGGAGTATTTTGAGTACGACATAAAAATTGAGTATTTTGCTTGTGTTACACTTCAATTTTATCATTTTTGAAAAAATATCTTAATTTTATTTTTTTGAAGGTGTTAGACTTCTATTTTTGCATTTTTGAGAAATTTTTGAAAAAATTTAAATTTGTGTGCGTTAGTCCTCAATTACGGAGTATTTTGAGTATGAAATGACAATTGAGTATTTTGCTTGTGTTACACTTCAAGTTTAACACTTTTTAAAAAAAATATCTTCATTGAATTTTTTGAAGGTGTTAGACTTCAATTTTTCCATTTTTAAGAAGTTTTTGAAAAAATTGAAATTGTGTGTGTTAATCCTCAATTAAGGAGTATTTTGAGTATGACATGAAAATTGAGTATTTTGCTTCTTTTATACTTCAATTGTAACATGTTTTAAAAAATCGTAATTGAATTTTTTAAAGGTGTTAGACTTAAGTTTTTCCAGTTTTAAGAAATTTTTGAAAAAATTTAAATTTGTGTTTGTTAGTCTTCAATTACGGAGTATATGGATTCCGAAATGAAAATTGAGTATTTTGCTTGTGTTACACTTCAATTTTAACGTTTTAAAAAAAAATATCTTAATTGAATTTTTGAAGGTGTTAGACTTATTGTTTTTTAATTTTTATGAAATTTTTGAAAAAATTGAAAAGTGTGTGTGTTAGTCTTCAATTACGGAGTATTTTGAGTACTACAAGAAAATTGAGTATTTTTCTTGACTTACACTTCAATTTTAGCATTTTTTAAAAAAAATATCATAATTTAATTTTTTTGAAAGTGTTAGACTTCTGATTTTGAAATTTTTCGTATTTTTCGAAAAAATTGAAATTTGTGTGTGTTAGTCTTCAATAACGGAGTATTTTGAGTAGCACATAAAAATTGAGTATTATGCTTGTGTTACACTTCAATTTTAACACTTTTTTTAAAAAATATCTTAATTGAATTTTTTGAAGGTTAGACTTCAATTTTTGCATTTTTAAGAAGTTTTTGAAAATATTGAAATTTGCGTGTGTTTGTCTTCAATTACGGAGTATTTTGAGTACGACATGAAAATTGAGTATTTTGCTTCTGTTATACTTCAATTGTAACATGTTTTAAATAAATATCTTAATTGAATTTTTTAAAGGTGTTAGACTTACGTTTTTCCAGTTTTAAGAAATTTTTGAAATTTTTTTAATTTGTGTGTGTTAGTCTTCAATTACGGAGTATTTGGAGTACGAAATGAAACTTGAGTATTTTGCTTGTGTTACACTTAAATTTTAGCATTTTTTAAAAAATATCACAATTTTATTTTTTTGAAGGTGTTAGACTTCTGTTTTTGCATTTTTATGGAATTTTTGAAAAAATTTATATTTGTGTGTGTTAGTCCTCAATTACGGAGTATTTTGAGTACGAAATGAAAATTGAGCATTTTGGTTGTGTTACACCTCAATTTTAACGTTTTTAAAAAAATATCTTCATGGAATTTTTTATGGTGTTAGACTTCTTTTTTTTCATTTCGATGAATTTTTTGAAAAAATTGAAGAGTGTGTGTGTTAGCCTTCAATTACGGAGTATTTTGAGTACTACATGAAAATTGAATATTTTGCTTGACTTACAATTCAATTTTAGCATTTTTAAAAAAAAATATCATAATTTAATTTTTTTGAAGGTTAGACTTCAATTTTTGCATTTTTAAGAAGTTTTTGAAAAAATTGAAATTTTTCTGTGTTAGTCTTCAATTACGGAGTATTTTGAGTACGACATGAAAATTGAGTATTTTGCTTCTGTTATACTTCAATTGTGACATTTGTTTAAAAAATATCTTAATTGATTTTTTTAAAGGGGTTAGACCAACGTTTTTCCAGTTTTAAGAAATTTTTGGAAAAATTTAAATTTGTGCTTGTTAGTCTTCAATTACGGTGTAATTGGAGTACGAAATTAAAATTTAGTATTTTGCTTGTGTTACACTTAAATTTTATCATTTTTTTTATGAATATCATAATTTCTTTTTTGAAGGTATTAGACTTCTGTTTTTGCATATTTACAAAATTTTTTAAAAAATTGAAATTTGTGTGTGTTAGTCTTCAATTATGGAGTATTTTGAGTACGACATGAAAATTTAGTATTTTGCTTGTGTCACCCTTCAATTATAACATTTTTTTAAAAAATATCTTAATTGAATTTTCTAAAGGTGTTAGGCTTACGTTTTTCCCGTTTTAAGAAATTTTTAAAAAAATTTAAATTTGCGTGTTTTTGTCTTCAATTACGGAGTATTTTGAGTACGACATGAAAATTGAGTATTTTGCTTGTGTTACCCTACAATTTTAACATTTTAAAAAAAAATATCTTAATTGAATTTTTTAAAGGTGTTAGACTTGAGTTTTTTCATTTTTAAGAAGTTTTTGAAAAAATTGAAATTTGTTTGTGTTAGTCTTCAATTACGGAGTATTTTGAGTACGACATGAAAATTGAGTATTTTGCTTGTGTTACCCTTCAATTTTAACTTTTAAAAAAATATATCTTAATTGAATTTTTGAAGGTGTTAGACTTCTTTGTTTTTTCATTTTTGTGAAATTTTTAAAAAAATTGAAAAGTGTGTGTGTTAGTCTTCAATTACGGAGTATTTTGAGTACTACATGTAAATTGAGTATTTTGCTTGACTTACACTTCAATTTTAGCATTTTTTTAAAAAAATATCATAAGTTAATTTTTTTTGTAGGTGTCAGACTTCTGTTTTTGCAATTTAATGTAATTTTTGAAAAAATGGAAATTTGTGTGTGTTAGTCTTCTATAACGGAGTATTTTGAGTAGCATATAAAAATTGAGTATTATGATTGTGTTACACTTCAATTTTAACACTTTTTTTAAAAAATATCTTAATTGAATTTTTTGAAGGTTAGACTTCAATTTTTGCATTTTTGAGTAGTTTTTGAAAAAATTGAAATTTGTGTGTGTTAGTCTCCAATTACGGAGTATTTTGAGTACGACATGAAAATCGAGTATTTTGCTTCAGTTATACTTCAATTGTGACATTTAAAAAAAAATATCTTAATTGATTTTTTTAAAGGTGTTAGACTTACGTTTTTCTAGTTTTAAAATGTTTTTGAAAAAATTTAAATTTGTGCGTGTTAGTCTTCAATTACGGTGTATTTGGAGTACGAAATGAAAATTGAGTATTTTGCTTGTGTTACACTTAAATTTTATCATTTTTTAAAAAATATCACAATTTTATTTTTTTAAAGGTGTTAGACTAATGTTTTTGCATTTTTGAGAAATTTTTGAAAAAATTGAAATTTGAGTGTGTTAGTCATCAATTACGGAGCATTTTTTTCAACAACATGAAAATTGCGTATTTTGCTTCTGTTATACTTCAATTGTGACATTTTTTAAAAAAATATCTTAATTGATTTTTTTAAAGGTGTTAGACCTACGTTTTTCCAGTTTTATAAAAAATTTTGAAAAAATTTAAATTTGTGCGTGTTAGTCTTCAATTACGGTGTATTTGGAGTACGAAATTGAAATTGAGTATTTTGCTTGTGTTACACTTAAATTTTAGCATTTTTTTTAAATAACATAATTTTTTTTTGAAGGTGTTAAACTTCTGTATTTGCATATTTTCGAAATTTTTAAAAAAATTGAAATTCGTGTGTGTTAGTCTTCAATTATGGAGTATTTTGAGTACGACATGAAAATTTAGTATTTTGCTTGTGTTCCCTTCAATTTTAACATTTAAAAAAAAATATCTTAATTGAATTTTTTAAAGGTGTTAGACTTACGTTTTTCCAGTTTTAAGAAATTTTAAAAAAAATTTAAATTTGTTTGTGTTAGTCTTCAATTACGGAGTATTTTGAGTACGACATGAAAATTGAGTATTTTGCTTGTGTTACCCTTCAATTTTAACATTTTTAAAAAAAATATCTTAATTGCATTTTTTAAAGGTGTTAGACTTCAGTTTTTTCATTTTTAAGGAGTTTTTGAAAAAATTCAAAATTTGTGTGTGTTAGTCTTCAATTACGGAGTATTTTGAGTACGACATGAAAATTGAGTATTTTGCTTGTGTTACCCTTCAATTTAAACATTTAAAAAAAAAACATCTTTATTGAATTTTTTGAAGGTGACATCAATTTTTGGATTTTTATGAAGTTTTTGAAAAAATTGAAATTTGTGTGTGTTAGTCTTCAATTACAGAGTATTTTGAGTACGACATGAAAATTGAGTATTTTGCTTCTGTAATACTTCAATTGTAACATTATTAAAAAAAATATCTTAATTGAATTTTTTAATGGTGTTAGACTTATGTTTTTCCAGTTTTAAGCAATTTTTGAAAAATTTAAATTTGTATGTGTTAGTCTTCAATTGCGGTGTATTTGGAGTACGAAACGAAAATTGAGTATTTTGCTTGTGTTACACTTAAATTTTAGCATTTTTAAAAAAATAACTTAATTGAATTTTTTAAATTTGTTAGACTTCAATTTTTCATTTTTAAGAAATTTTTGAAAAATTGAAATTTGTGTGTGTTAGTCTTCGATTACGGAGTATTTTGAGTACGACATGAAAATTTAGTATTTTCCTTGTGCTACACTTAAATTTTAACATTTTTTTTTTAAAATATCATAATTTTTTTAAGGTTTTAGACTTCAGTTTTTGTATATTTACGAAATTTTTGAAAAAATTGAAATTTGTGTGTATTCGTCTTCAATTACGGAGTATTTTGAGTACGACATGAAAATTGAGTATTTTGCTTGTGTTACCCTTCAATTTTAACATTCTTTAAAAAATATCTTAATTGAATTTTTTAAAGGTGTTAGACTCCAGTTTTTTCATTTTTATGAAATTTTTGAAAAATTGAAATTTGTGTGTGTTAGTCTTCAATTACGGAGTATTTTGAGTACGACATGAAAATTGAGTATTTTGATTGTGTTGCACTTCATTTTTAGGATTGTATTATAAAATATCATAATTTTACGTTTTGAAGGTGTTAGACTTTTGGTTTTGTATTTTAACTAAGTTTTTGAAAAGAAATGAAATTTGTGTGTGTTAGTTTTCAATTATGGAGTAAGTTGAGTATGGAATAAAAATTTAGTATTTTGCTCGTCTTACACTTCAATTTTAACATATTTTTTAAAAATATCATAATTCGATTTTTTGAAGGTGTTAGACTTTAGTTTTAGCATTTTTATGAAATTAAGTATTTTGCTTGTGTTACACTTCAATTTTAATATTTTTAAAAAATATATTAATTGAATTTTTTAAGGTGTTAGACTTCTTTTTTTTCATTTTTATGAAATTTTTGAAAAAATTGAAAAGTGTGTGTGTTAGTCTTCAATTACGGAGTATTTTGTGTACAACATGAAAATTGATTATTTTGCTTGTCTTACACTTCAATGTTAGCATTTTTTTAAAAAATTTCATAATTTAATTTTTTGAAGGTGTTGGACTTCTGTTTTTGCAATTTTACATAATTTTTGAAGAAATTGAAATTTGTATGTGTTTGTCTTCAATTACGGAGTATTTTGAGTAGCACATAAAAATTGATTATTATGCTTGTGTTACACTTCAATTTTAACACTTTTTTAATAAAATATCTTAATTGAATTTTTTGAAGGAGTTAGACTTCAATTCTTGCATTATTAAGAAGTTTTTGAAAAAATTGAAATTTGTGTGTGGTACTCTTCAATTACGGAGTATTTTGAGTACGACATCAAAATTGAGTATTTTTCTTCTGTTATACTTCTATTGTAACATTTTTTAAAAAATATCTTGATTGAATTTTTTAAAGGTTTTAGACTTACCATTTTCCATTTTTAAGAAATTTATGAAAAAATTTAATTTTGTGTGTGTTAGACTTCAATTATGGTGTATTTGGAGTACGAAATTAAAATTGAGTATTTTTCTTGTGTTACACTTAATTTTTAGCATTTTTTTAAAAAATATCATAATTTTTTTTATGGTGTTAGACTTTGTGTTTTGGCATATTTACGAAATTTTTTAAAAAATTGAAATTTGTGTGTGCTAGTGTTCAATTACGGAGTATTTTGAGGACGACATGAAAATTGAGTATTTTGCTTGTGTTACCTTTCAATTTTAACATTTTTAAAAAAAATATTTTAATTGAATTTTTTAAAGGTGTTAGACTTCAGTTTTTCATTTTTAAAAAAATTTTGAAAAATTGAAATTTGTGTGTGTTAGTCTTCAATTACGGAGTACTTTGAGTACGACAAGAAAATTGAGTATTTTGCTTGTGTTATACTTCAATTTTATCATTTTTTAAAAAATATCATAATTTTATTTTTTTGAAGGTGTTATAGACTTCTTTTTTTCCATTTCTAAGAAATTTTTGAAAATTTTAAATTTGAGTGTGTTAGTCCTCAATTACGGAGTATTTTGAGTACGAAATGAAAATTGAGTATTTTGCTTTTGTTATCCTGCAATTTTAACATTTTTTTAAAAAATATCTTAATTGAATTTTTTCAAGGTAATAGACTTACGTTTTTCCAATTTTAAGAAATTTTTGAAAAAATTTAAATTTGTTTGTGTTAGTCTTCAATTACGGAGTATTTGGAATACGAAATGAGAATTGAGTATTTTGCTTGTGTGACACTAAAATTTTAGCATTTTTAAAAAAATATCATAATTTTATTTTTTTGAAGGTGTTAGACTTCTGTTTTTGCATTTTAAAGAAATTTTTAAAAAATAATAAATTTGTGTATGTTAGTCTTCAATTACGGTGTATTTTGAGTACGAAATGAAAATTGAGTATTTTGCTTGTGTTGAAAGAAATACAGTTTCGGATCAACCGTAAAAGTGCACACAAGGATAAACGAACGTACGCGTTCGTAGGCATAAGAAATAGTTTTAGTAAAACTGGCATAACTTTCTGTGGGAAACTCCAATTTGAATGGTTCAAATTGGGTTAGATAGATAATGAGATTATCTAGAACTTTCATGTAAGAATATTTTTTCATTTGAACGAAGTATCAATGTCGTTTTAATGAAATACCGAAAGGGTGCGACAGTTTGACATACAGTTAGTAAAACGTCCGTAACGTTCGCATCGGAAATCCAATTGGGCCAGGCCAAATTGTGTTGGAAAGATAATACGATTATCTACAACTTTCGTGAAGGTTTAAAGTCGGTTGCAACGATTTAATACTTTCGTTTCAACAGAATACTGAAAGGGTGTCTGCAATTTTCTGTTTGAAAAGGTGTATATTAGATATACGTACCTTTTGGCCCATCCTTATCCTATGTGATATAAATAGGATATTTCTCTCTCCTCTATTCAGTCCAACCTGTTGAATTAATAAGATTAATCCAGAATATTGAGAGTCATCTTTCAGAGAGTGAAAGAGTGCGAAGAGAGAAAACCGAGAAAATGAGTTTTTCTCGGAATAGAGAATCAATCTAATCGAGCAAGTTTGCCGGTGCTTCGTCTAGGAAGTTGCACCCGCGACCGAAGTCTTACGACTCAAGGTGGATACGAGTAGAGGAGCGACATATGTGGCAATTCGGTGGTGATCAATCCGGAGGACTGATAATCGTCGACGAAGTGGTCGGAGACGCGCGGTATGGGACGCGCGGCTAGTCACCAACGCGATCAACCCTTCGAGTGAAATCAATTTTGTACCGGTAAAGATCTATCGTTCTTATGCATCGTACCCTCGAAGTCATGGCGTGATCTTGGATTTTGGGAACCGGACTGGGCCTTCATATCCGCTGCGCGGGCACGGGGTCGGGATATTTCCCTACAGTGGTATCAGAGTGATCGCCATCGATTCGAGGGTCGAATCATAGTCGTATATTTGATATACGTATGGGTTATCAAAGTTCGTACCCGTTTGCATGATGTTACATATAGAGAAAGTCAAATTTTGTTAAAATCACAAGTGGAATTCACTAGAGATCAATCAAAAGTTGATTGAGAGTATCTAGGAATGATCGTGAAAAAGTTTCATGATTTATTGTTTTAGAAACGAGCGAAAACGGAAGAAACGGCGAAATCTGCAGAAAATCACAAGTGGAATTCACTTGAACGATACGTTTGATATGGTTATGACTTAACCGTCCAAACCAATCCGATTGGAGTTCGGGGCATAGTTAGAATGCACACACGGAACTGGGATTGTATGTGATACGATCCATCACCGAAATTCTATAAAGGTTCAAGAGTCGTAGTGGATACGATTGGATATTAATCCTACGTAAATAAGCGAGATCTCACTCGATAGGCCTTCATCACTTGTGGGAGGATTGCGAAATATGGATCTTGAGTGTTATGGACTTGGAGTCCTGTATCGGTATGAAGGTTATCGATTCGATAAAATAACATTGTCATTTATTCATCATATAAGCATATATATTAAGTACGCACGGTTAGGAGCTTAATCTTCATCATCCGTTTAGAATTATGTTTTCTAGCAACACCAAATATATCGATGAGATCGATATGATAGATGGCTTTCGGGCCGGAATTACCGTAATTAACCTTGATAGTGAAAGAATAGTTCTTAGACTTAAAGGAACGTGTTGGACACAGAAATGGTAGATTCAGGGCTCGATGCTTTGGCTTTAGAGAAAGCCGGGTTCGATAAACTTTAAGAAGGAATCGAACGATATTACGTGCCTTGTGGTGGCATGTGTAGACGCAAATTTCTTAAAAATTCTTTTCAGAATTCGGGTGTATATGAAAGTAAAACGCAACGCTCAAGAAATAGTTTCAAGAGCTAGAACGCGTTGAATGATTCAATGCGTCTCAAAGAGTAGGTTAATTTTGAGACGCCTTATGGGTCTTTGATTAACACATGAAGGTTAGTGGGAGCCGTGCTATATTTCTTTTAACGACAAAGGATTTAGGCGAGACCGCTTATGAATTAACCGTGAAGATCTCTAGGATAGATCTAAGAAGTTCCTCATTCTATTTTATCACATGTATATCGACATATTGTTGAAAATAGTTTTCAACATATAACTCCTTGGAGGAGTTAAATCGAGATGTCGAATGGCATACATTTTTGTGGCTCGATGTGAGACATCAAGCAGCGCAAAAATAGAAATGATATGATGCTTCATATTTTGATGTGAGAATCTATTATGTATGCCATGATATGTATGTGGATATGTGTCGTACGGATAAAGCATCTAATTTACCGTTAATAAAATCCAAGGGAATCACACGAGTTTGAATGTAATGCGATTACATGAAACTAATTATTGCGAATGTATAAAGGTTATACATATATATACATAATGGTTATGTATATTTAAACCCATCGGGATTTGTATTGATAGCGGTGAAGTTTATCCTTGAATACTTTGTGAAAGAATTCAAGATTATATTTTATCTATAATGGTGTGGAGGACGTGTTGGTTATAAAGAGTTATAATTACAACAACAGTTTCCAAATATTTAGCACGTCCAAATATGTAGCACGACTTATGATCACAAAGCGTGTACATGTTTTGCTTAAAGGAAAACATGGTTATGTGGAAAGGTTCCACACGACCAGTAGTTTATTCTATTACGGAGGTGAGTATATTGTGGTTATTAGTCGCAAAAGGAAGAGGTGTTGATCAAAGATACATGACCAAACTCGAGTAGTCACGAGTTATCGGATTTGTGGTTGTGTATTGCGTGATACGCAATAGTACAAGCCAAAAATTCCGAGGTCACAACCACTTCTAGCCAATACTCAGAAAATTTCATTTGATCTAGGAAATTTTGTGAAAAGATGTGATCGAAGGTATTGGAAATGTTTCAAACCTGATGAAGAATAACACTGGCAGCAACGTGCGGACCCGTTTACAAAACCGTTCTCTCTAGTCGCGCGTGACTGTCATGCGATGACTATAGGTATGGAGATACCTAGAGGAGGAAGAAGAGAGTAGGGTGTAGTTATCTAATACGATAGTCCTCGCAGGTTGTGGGTATGGAGATACCCATAGGTAAACGTTGTATCACACAAATACTTAATCCATATGAATACATCCCTTTAAAAATTTTGTTTACTTAAATTAATATGCATTCACCTCATATGAAAACTGTGTGCGGGTTGTGTAATTTGATTAGATGAACCCTGATTTGAACTTGTGTGGACGTCGGCATAATACGTGATTATGTGCAGCGAAACCGTCACACCTAAAGTTTCATTTCTAAACATCCCTAGTCATTATAGATGGACAAGGTGTAAACTAGTACGTTAGCCGAGGAGATGATTATGTTTTGCTAATCATAGGACAAGGAGCTTGTCAAATCGGGAACGTAGATATATGCTAGGTGACATATATTGGATATGACCAAAGCCGCGAGACCATGACATGGTTTAGTCATTATAGATGGACTCGCGACGGGTAGGGTATTATGTTCTTCATACTTGAGGGGACCATTGATTGCGTTACGTGCGTAACACAATACTTTGATATGACCTTACGCTCACCGTAACAGGGGGCCAAAACGGTCATCATTGGGTATTGTCCGAAACACGGATTTCAATATGAGTCTCCAAGATAGGAATTGTTTATTCCGAAAGGAAGAGATATCTCTTTGGCCATAGTCAATGATATTAAAGGGTTAATATCGATTGTAATTTGTTAACTCAGTTCGGAATCGAGAAATAAGTATAGTTAATCAAGATACAAGGATGACTACCACCATTCCTTTTGATTAACCGATATCGCAAACAAGAGAACTAGTTACCGCTATTCGAGTGATGTGAGGCAAATGGAACGCGTTTTACGAATCTTATTTAGGGATTTTAGCCCTTGTGAAGTTATATTCTATGCTTTTCTGATACATATTTCAAACATCATGAATATTTCTACACTAATGTGTTCTTTGCCCATTTTCAGGAGATAGAGGAATAATTTGGGAATTTGGTCAGCACCATTGCCTCCGGCATGCCGAAGCCAGTCAAAACGATATATCACATTGATATATTCGGTGAAAGATCGAGGCGGGAAAGGCAAAAACAAAAGAAGAAGATCACCAAACTGCTGCAACGCACAGGGGCAACAATGGGCCTGGCCGCAGAGGCAGAATTCACAGCCCACGCAGGCAAATCTCACAGTCCACGCCTAGCCCCAGCTCTCAGCCCATGCACAAGCCCCAACAAGCTAATTTGTTGCCTTCTTTAGATTGATTTGTGGCATCCTTTAAATTAATTTGTTGCCTTCTTAGTTGATTTGTTGCTCCCCTAAACCTTCCATAATTATCCTTTCCAATCAAGAGGAGTATCAAGCCTATAAATAAGACCCTAAGGCCAAGGGCACCCCCCCCCCCCCCCCCCCCTTTTCTCTCCCCTTTGGGGGCAAGCTCTCTACCATCTCTCTCCACAAACTCTTCCAAGAAACAAACAAGATTCAACCAAGAACCGTGAAATTCAAGACCAACTCGTTGGTAGAGGCGTTCTCGCCCTAGGGTTGTACGTGAAGAAATTGGAGTTAAGGCGTTCTTGCTCCATCTCGACACAAGGAAAGGATCGGTCATTCGTGCGGAAGGCGTTCTTCGACGAATTGAAGAGGATCCGCGTGAGAAGAAACGGAGACTCGAGTTGGCGTTCAACCGGATCGACGGGAAGGCATCGACACAAGTCACTAGGCGTTCTAGGGCTTGATTAGGTGGTTTCTTTCTTTTATTTCAGTTTTTGGTTGTGATTCTTTTAATAAATTCTTGTGTTGATTAATAAACTTGAGAATTTTAGATGTTAATTCGATTTTCTTATTTAAATTACTGCCTTGATTGCCCTTGAATCTTGTTTTTAAAACCTTCTAAACTTGTCAATTTTCACGATCCCCTTTCAAATCTGCTCAAAACCAATTCTGTCATTGCGTAGATCTTTATTTCTAGTTTCGGGAACTTTTTGAATCGTTGAATTTCATGAAATATTTGAATTGATATGAATTTTTGAAAACTGTCACTTAAACTGAAAACCTGCTGTTTCCAGAGATTGTTTTTTTAGAGACCTGATTGTAAATCGTTAATAACTTTTTATTCCGTTGTCCAAATTGTTTGAAATTTTAGGATAAGTTTTATAATATTCAGACCTCTCTCTAGACAAATTTTCATTAATTTTGGAAACTTCGAAATAATTATTTTAATGATCTGAAGTTTAATCATATTTTGACGCAATAGCTCCCTGTGGAACGAATCCTTACATACTTAGTATATACAATCTTTAGTATTCACATGTTTCTTGTTTGATTTACGGTGTTTTCATTCAACGATATAACCGAAGTGTTAGCCAAAAACCCGTTATCAAAATGGCGCCGCTGCCGGAGAGCAATGTTTAAGTCGAAATTATAAATCATACTTGCAATCTTGAGTGTTATTGGAAATCGATTTGATATATTTGAACTTGATATTTCACTCATTGTGAGAATTTTTCTTTTTTTTGCAAGGTACAAGATGGACAATCAAGAGAGACCTTTAACGCTTCGGGAAGGGATGCAACTAGCGAAGATCGAAATGGGATATCCCGAATCCATGTCGGACCAAGATTTCATAGAGAAAGAAATTGCTCGATTGGAGCTAGAAGAGCAAGATTTGAGAGAAGAAGAAGATGAATTGCTCTCAACGATTCCACCAAACCCCATAGACGAATCTCAACTCGAAATCGAAAACCAAAATTCACCCTTTCAATTCCAAAACGACGATCAATACCAAGAATTGAAAAGAATGATGGAGGAAATGATGGCAATGATACAAGATTTTAGCCAAAAATATTCCAAAGAAGAGATCGTAGAGATTGAAAGTGGCATGAGTTCAAGTGTGGGGGGATTCGAAGAAGGCATCGAGCTAAGGTCCACTATTTCTCTCATTCCAATAGACGAACCTCCCCCACGCGAACACGAATTCCCAAAGGCCAAAGGATTCGAGCTAATCAGAGACCCGATTTACGATGACTACACGGATGAATACAAATTCAAATTCGAGAGTTCAAGTATGGGAGGATTCGAAGAAAGCATCGAGACGGTCTTGGAAGAAGAAGAAGAGGAGTCGGTGGACTCAACTCTCCAAATGGTGGTTCAACTCACTCCAAACGACGAAACCAAGCAAGAAGAAAACTCTCCAACTCTCCAAGGTGAATTCTTTCCGTTTAGCATCGATTTAAATTCAAATAAGAACTATGATGCCTCTCATGAAAGAATTTCTCCTTGTGTAGATTTATCAAGAAAAACAAATAACATCGAGACACTGACGCCACTTACCACTCCGCTTCGCCAAAGACCTGTATACAAATTGATTCGAAGCGAGATAAGGATGCCCTTGGAACCAATTTTGACATGCGCAAAACGATTAAACCAAGCATTGAGTGCCATATTCTCCAACGTTTCGAAAGGAGCACTCCGAGGCGGTCGAAAAAGAGCGATCCAAGTGAGCTCCTCGTTCAACTTTCAAGGAGGGTAACACCAGCATGGTCGAGCTCGAGACCAATAAACGAGAGCGCTAGCGAGGGAGGCAAGCCCACGCATCAAAGGTTGTATCTTTTCATTACCCTATTTTTACATTCTCTATTCCATATACTTGAGGACAAGTAAAACCATAAGTATGGGGGGGGGGGGGGGGGGGGGGGGGGGGGGGGGGGGGGTAACACAACCTTTGAACCTGCATGTGCCCAAATTAAAACGAAAAATATTGGGAATTTTTTTTTATTTATTATTTTTCCCTTTTTCTGCGAATAAAATAGAAAATTGATGAAACTTAAATCTCGGAGCACGTCTAGTTTTCAACTAAGGACAAAATTGCAAAAAAAGATTTTTCTCCACCTCATTTGAAACAAATCGTTGTTTTTCAAACAAAATTTCATTTTAATACGATTTTTACTCTCAAAATTGAATGTTGCAAAATGTTTTGGAAATTTTGGTCACGAATTTGAAGAAATCTATTGGGATTCCAACCCATACCAATATACATCCTTTCACACAGAATTTTGGTCACGAATTTTGGTCACGAATTTGAAGAAATCTGAATTTGCTCTTTTTCTTGTGTATTGGGCAGAATAATAATCTCAATAGTATGATCAGGATGAGAGAGAAAGTATCCTATTTATATCTAATAGGATTAGGATTAGCCAAAAGGCATGTATATCCAATATACATCCTTTCACACAGAAAAGTGCATGAACCTGTTCAGTATTCTGTCCAGACGAAATTGATAAATTTCTCTGACAGAAAATCACCCAACATGAAAGTTGTTGCTAATCTCATTATATACACAACCCAATTTGGCCCAGCCCAATTGGAGTTCGTATATAAAAGTTATGACTGTTTTACTAACTGTATGTCATACTGTTGCACCCTTTCGGTATTTCACATAAACGACACTGATACTTCGTTCATCTGAAATATATTTCTACATGAAAGTTATCGATAATCTAATTATCTATCTAACCCAATTTGAACCATTCAAATCGGATTTTCCCACTGACAGTTATGGCCACGAATGTACGACTACATTCGTTTATCCTTGTGTACACTTTTACGGTTGATCCTGAAACTGTATTTCCTTCAGTCTCCCACTCAATTTCAGATCTACCTAAAAGGTACTCATGCATATCCAATACGCATGATTTTAGAGAATATAGCTCGCGTATCAAATACCAAGCTATGCACATCCAATGTGCCAATTTTATGATCAAGCCCGACTTAGTACGACTCGTTGTGTGACCATGTAGGTTCGACTTAACGATGGCAGTAGGTTGTTTCCAATACCTACAATCTCATGAGCGGGATCTAGTCACTCCATCATAGCTACCCATGTTAAACGAATAATGATTGTGATCATTGTGCCTATCTCGAATAGCGGTTGCTAGTTCTCTTGTTTGCGATATCCGTTAATCAAAAGGCATGGTAATAGCCATCCTTATAATTTGATTAACTACACTTATTCCCCGATTCCGAGTTGAGTTAACAAATTTCAATCGATATTAACCATTAATATCATTGACTGTGGCCACAGTTTTCGTTAATCGACTCATCGAGCGGCGCCTAAGAGATATATTTTCCTTTCATAATAAACAATTCCTATCTTGGAGACTCACATTGAATTCCGTGTTTCGGACAATACCCAATGATGAGCCTTTTAACTCCCTGTTACGGTGAGCGTAAGATCATATCAAATCATTGTGTTACGCACGTAACTCAATCAATGATCCCCTCAAGTTTGAAGAACCTAAAACCCCATCCGTCGCAAGTCCATCTATAATGACTAAACCATGTCATGGTCTCGCGGCTTCGGTCATATCCAATACATGTAACCTAACATATATCTACGTTACCGATTCGACAAGCACCTTGTCCCATGATTAGCAAAACATAATCATCTCCTCGGCAAACGTACTAGTGTACGCGTTCAGTCTATTATCTAATAATAGAAATGGTTCTCTCTTAAGCAAGCTGATCCGCGACTAGGGATGTTTAGAAATGACACTTTAAGTGTGACGGTTTTGCTGCACATGGTCCTCAACCATGTCGACGTCCACACAAGTTCAAATCAAGGTTCGTGTAACAATCATATTACACAACCCGCACACAGTTTTCATATAAGGTGAATGCATATTAATTTAAGTAAACAAATTTTTTTAAAAGGGATGCATTCATATGGACTAAGTATTTGGGTGATACGACGTTTACCTATGGATATCTCCATACCCATAACCTGCGAGGACTATCGTATTAGATAACTACACTCTACTCTCTTCCTCCTCCTCTAGGTATCTCCATACCCATAGTCATCGCATGACAGTCACGCACGACTAGAGAGAGCGGTTTTGTAAACGGGTCCGCACGTTCCCGCTAGTGTTAATCATCATCAGGATTGGAACATTTCCAATACCTACGATCACATCTTTTCACAAAATTTCATGGATCATATGAAA
Source organism: Luzula sylvatica (assembly GCA_946800325.1). NCBI lineage: Eukaryota > Viridiplantae > Streptophyta > Magnoliopsida > Poales > Juncaceae > Luzula > Luzula sylvatica. Next base: position 18,932,218 of record OX326960.1, on the reverse strand, counting down.
TTTTCTGAGTATTGGCTAGAAGTGGTTGTGACCTCGGCATTTTTGGCTTGTACTATTGCGTCTCACGCAATAGACAACCATAAATCCGATAACTCGTGACTACTAGAGTTTGGTCATGTATCCTTGATCCATACCACTTCCTTTTGCGATTAATAACCGCAATATACTCGCCACCGTAAATAGAATCATAAACTATTGGTCTTGTGGAACCTTTCCACATAACCGTGTTTTCATTTAAGCAAAACATGTACACACTGTTGGTTCAAATTTCCTGATAGTTTGATTATTTCAAAACACTGTCATTACTAATGTATACATCCAGAAAAGTGCAGGATAACATAGGTACGATACGAAGATGAAGGAGGACTTGTGAAGGAGGATTTCATTGGATTACATCAAGAATCAGGACATGAAGTCTCAAGATAAACAAGAAAAGAAGAACACTAGGAAGGGCATTGGAATACATCAAGAATCAAGATGTTGAAGCCTTCCGTGAGTGGGATACGCCACAAATAATCCATAGGTACAAACCTAGTAAAACTCAAGAAAAATCATGTTCAAAATAACAAAGAGTTCAGTCAAGCAGGAAGTGCGTTCTGAACGAACTCAAAGTCCGTTCAGAACGGACTTGCCACATATCAAAATTTTAAACCTTGATTAGAACCAAACGTGTCACAGGGATGTGTGCGTTCGAACGAACAATCATGTCTGTTCGAACGGACAATTAGAATCCGTTCACCCACCTTATGAGTGCGTTGAACGGACAATCCTTCCTGTGAACGGAAAAACGTAACAGGGATGTGTGCGTTCGAACGAACTCACATGTGCGTTCGAACGGACAACCTGGAATCCGTTCACCTACTTTTCAGTGCGTTGAACGGACTCTTCTTCCTGTGAACGCAAAATGCTATGTATAATTGAGTCCGTTACGAACGGACATTGTCCGTTCGAACGGACCCAAGATGTACTTGCACGTTATTTTGAAACGGCTAGTGCAAACTACAAGTGCGTTCTGAATGGACTTTATGCGTTCGAACGCACTACAAGTTTTCTGAAGGATTTCTATAGAGAGTATAAATAGAATCCTTCATGGGTCTCTCTCTCCCACTCCTTGATTTTAAAAACATTCAAACCTAAAAAGAGAGAAACCCTAAGCTGTGATTATCTATATCCATTGATAGCTTGAGAAACCTCTTTAGATCGTTGATCTACTTTCGATATTCTCCACTAATCGTATCCCACTCACGTGACCGATCACGTTGTAGCTCGATTAGTGAAAAAGTGTAATAGGCTAGTGCAACAAATTGTAAAGAGCCTAAGCTATAGATCGATAGAAGCGTGTAAATCGATCTAGGCAAATCCTTGTAATCGAGTTGAGTTGGAATTCAATCGAAAGCCAAAAAGAGGCACAAGGCATTCCCGGAGACGTAGGTACTCGCAAATAATTGAGTCGGTCAATTAAGCGAGTAAAGGGTGAGTTAAAGCTACAAAGCAACCACCTACCGAACTTCGTAAACAAACATCTTGTGTCAAAGTGTTTGTACGGTATCATCTTTATCATCTAAATTATTATTTATTCCGCACCTTAAATTAGGTTTAAATCTAAACTACGTGTAAGTTAGATTGCCAAATTTACCCCCCTCTAGGTGAGAATTAACCAACAATTGGTATCAGAGCAAGGTACTAACCATCTCTTTGAGTATTAGGGATAACTTGTACTTAACGATCAAATGACCGAAATTAATCCTATTGTACAAAACTCATCGATAAATCCGATAAATACCGTACCCAAATCAAATATATCAAACTCACGTGAATTAGATGGAACCAATTGGAGTTCTTGGAAGAAATTGCATGCTAAATGCATTCGCTCTCCAAGGACTTGACAAGGTAGTGTTACGAGGATTTGTCTTGGCCCAAGAGGTTGACACGGACGGAAATGTAACCTACCCTGCTCAAACTAGGGAAGATAGAACTAATGACATTTACGCTCAAAACTTAATACTGAACAACGTAATTAGTTCTATCGGATCGCTAGTTGATCATTGTGAAAACTCATATGAAATGTGGCGTATGCTCAATGAGAGATACGAGGGCACATCTCAAATGAGAAGAACTAATATCATCGGACTTGAACAAGAATTCAACAATCTCCGAATGATTGAGGGAGAGTCCGTTGATAAAATCTGGGCAAAAATCAATGTACTAAAAACCCGATATGCCACCCAAAATGCACCTCTTACTGATGATAGAATTATTGCTAGATTACTTCAATCTATTCCCCGTAGTTGGGAATCTTTACGTGTAGCTTTAGGTACAGCAGTAGCTTCACATGACCTCACGCCTGAAGAATTGGTAAGTCAATTCCGAAATTTCGAGATTCGACTCAAGCAACTCGATGAAGAACAAGGAATCTACATACCCTCTCCTCACTCCAAAACCGTAGCTTTGCCCGCCTTGAATGCAAGCAATGACGACAATGAAATGGATGATCTCACGTTGCGACTCCTAGAGTGGCAAAGGGACGAGAAGCGATTCAACGAGAATCGGAAACAAAAGGGGCTAAAGCTCCATTGCTTTTGGTGCAAGAAAATTGGACACATGATGGAGTCATGTTGGACTCTCCATCCGGAAAATTCGAGGTGGATCAAAAAGGATGAGGACCACAAGGATCGGGAAAGGCGAGAGCCCCGATACGAAAGAAGATACAAGGACAAGGGGCGAGAAAATCGTCAAAACTACAAAGGTAAAGAAATCAATAAGAAAAAGGCGTATAAAGCTAACGTCGATTGTAGATGGGGAGAAACGGACGGATCAAGCTCATCATCCGACCCGGATGGTCCGTCAAGTCGACACACCGCAAACCGTGCTCTCATGGTAAGGATCGATCCTCCACTAATGAGCGCAATGGAAGCGGCCATCAAATCTCTTCGTATTGAACGAGGTCTAACTACTACACATCACACGCCCATGGTTGTGGACTCGGAACCATCCACTCCCAATACCAGCTCAACACATGACCAATGTCATGAGGTACGTACATACTCTCTGCTTGACATAGAATCAATACATAAATCTAAATTTTCTCCCGCATTCAAACTAGAACTCGACTCTTGTGACGAGTTTCTTAGAGATGAAGGGAACTCTCAACTAAATGAGGGTAAACTTGAGAGCCCAACACAAGCTCTCAAGGATAAGGTAGCCTCTCTTGAGCTATCCATTTTGGCATATAAAACTCAATTAAATGAATTTAAAGGTTTTTCAAAGTGTGAGTGTCAAACCCTAAAAGGTGAGATTTCTCATCTAAAAGTCGAAATTCAAATTCTTAAAGTTGAAAATGAATCCCTGAAGAAGGCTTGTGCAAATATTGCATTGAGTCCTCCTTCATTGGATGATGTTTTAAGATCGTCATTGATAGGACAAAAGCCAAATGACAAATCCGGTTTAGGATATAAGAAAAATAACGGTAATAAACCCGATTTTTCAATATCTCAAAATCAAAAATCTAAATGGGAAAACAATAAATTAAGTAGTCATGGAAATGCTTTCATGTACCATGACTACAACAAAGGTAAATATGCTAAAAATGAACCACCTAAACGTGTCAATAATAATTATAGGAAAAATTATTTTACACAAAATTCACAACCTAGACATACTAATTTGGGAAGAACCGGTTGTTTGTTCAAAAGGGGACCAAATGGGTATTTCTATGAAGTGACAAACTACACCGAAGCTTCATATCAACAAGGGCCTCCCAAAAATTTCACCAACACACATAAACAATTTAAACAAAATAATTTTAAACAAAATAAATTTAAATCAAATAACCTTTATCATATGCCAAAATCGATAACTTCTAAGAGAAGTAATCCGAATCAACTCTCGGACTATTTTGTGAAGAGTACCACACCCACAAATAAGCCCACCTTAGCATTTTGTAACTATTGTTGCAAAATTGGTCATGTCTCAACAAGTTGTGATCTTCGCAATCCAAAATTAACGTCAAACTCAATATGGATGCGTAAAGATCGTCACTCGATGGTTCCCTCTACGTCTTTCGGTATAGGACCTCCTAGGGCTTAAGCCCTAACTTGAAACACTATACTCCTTAGTATCCCACAGCTTAAGCCAAATATGTAAGGGGAGTATAGGAAATGGGCTAAATTAAATTCTAGCCAAATTGGTCGAGTCTCATGTAGCTACCTCACAAGTGTTAATAGAGGATTACATTAGAACACTTGTCTCGGTAAATAAATCACGACTTCAGTCCAGTGATCACATCTCAGGAACCAGTCCGTTCGAACGAAAAACATGTGCGTTTGGAACGGACAAATGAAGTCACCAAATACCCTCTTAACAGCCTCAAGTCCTGTCGAACGGACTAAAATGCGTTCGAAACGGACAACTGGACTATAAGATCCAAAGTCACAGTTAAATTATGGCGCCATCTAATTTTCCTACCAGGATCAAGTGCGTTCGAACGTACAAATGAATCCGTTCCGAACAGAAAAATGAATTATAGGATTATGGCGCCGGTTCATACTTTGGCGCCGACTCTTAGGGTCACCAGTGTTCAGTGCGTTCGAACGAACAACTAATGCGTTCGAACGCACATTCCTCATTCAGCGAACCTACTTCAAACCCTTACACTCGCGCCATTTCATATTCTGGCGCCTCTTCTCAGTTGTGTGTGCGTTCGAACGCACATAGGAGTCCGTTCGAACGGACCTAACAACTTCCCAGATACAACTTAAAATCCCAAAATAGCGCCTTTTCTCAGACATGAGTGCATTCCAACGCACATATTAGTCCGTTCGAACGGACTCATCGTATTTTCGGCCCATCAGCTTGCAACCGACCCTAATCAATGGACACGATGGTTCATATCTTCGTACGAAAAGACTTGAAGGGACACGATCTCATCTTAACTCAATCTCTTCTTCGTTCTCTTCCTAAAAACCTATCTTCTAACTCTATCTCTCACCAAAATCCTTACACTCCTTCTCCATAAAGGATCATCACCATGAATGCCGCTAAGATCTTGCTTACTAGGGGGGATTCGAAGGGAAAGAAGAAGGAAGGGGAGAGCTCCAACACTCAACCAAGGCCGAGAGCTCCACCTCAACAGAAGAAGGCGGCTAAGAAGCCTAGGCGGCAAGAAATCTTGAAAGCAGACTACGATTTCACAAATATAAACAATGAACATCTCTATAGAAATCCGGAGGGCGGAACCCTCTTCAACGACGTGGTGGCAAGGAGATCCATCGCGAAATGCTACTACTACCAGTTTCCACCAAATATTCCTCATCTTTTCGACAAGATCGAGGCAATCGAGAGAAGATGGGGATTCGCAAATCTTGCGTGTCTTAACGAGCCGTTCTACGCAGTCATCACTCGATTGTTCTATGCAAACGCCGTATTCAACCATGCTCTAGAGAAGATAACCTCCTACATCCTCGGTGAAAAAGTTGAGATCTCGGTTGAAAATCTGTGCGAGTTGCTGGGTCTCAAGGATGATGGAGAGAAGATCTACAACGCACGCAAGGGAAGACTCGAAGCCGCCATTATCGAACCAATGAAGAAGGTGGTTACAAATCGATACCAGTCACAAGAATCGGCATCGCACTTGGCAGCTCCTGAGAAATTCGTTTGGGAAATCGGTAATAATATTCTTACTCCCGTCGCGAAATTGAAGGCAAATTTAGAAAATAGAAATATTATGCTATTGTATCGTATGTGGTACAATGATCAACTACCCGTCCATGTGCCTTATCTCATAATAAGTCATATGGAAAGCGTCCTGAGCCAAAGAAATGCCTCGTTACCTTACGGAACGTTGATCGCCCGGATGTTGGAACTCCAAGGAGTTTCGATCCCGGAGAACGAGTGGGACTTCCGATCGGAACAGCCAACAAATCTCGCATCTAAAGCAAACCTCCAACGTCTTGGATATCGGTATTCATCGAACGTCCAAGGTTGGGTTATCAGTCCCTCTAAAGATGCGGAAGCGTTCCACCTTCCTCGCAATCCTACCCGATGGCTGGAGGGTGACACCCAAACCGAGGAAGAGGCAAACGCCGACCCCGCCTATACTGACCAAAGCGGTGAAGCGCCGGATCGAAAACGTAAGAAGAAGGAGCGTGCAGAAAGCTCTAACACCCCTTCGGAACACGACGAAAGGAGGTTTGCTTATATGAAGGCGTTATTCGAGGAGATGGACGAGCGGGTTGAACAACATGGACGAATAATGCGAGACGCATTTCGTGAGGACTTGCATGCTTCCGAGACCAGGATGATCGAGAACGTGGGTCGTCAATTTTCCGATCTCTATGTTCACCTTGGAAATCGCTTCGGGCCGTACACGGCACCCCAAGACCGAGTCCCTCGTACCTCTCCTCATCATACCACCGAGCATCTTTCGGACTCCAACTCGGGACAATTCAATACCGACACCTTCTTCGCAGCTGATCCTAGCGCCCAACCCGAACAGAACCCTTACACCGGCCCCAATGAGATGTGATCGCCGGAGATGTCAAAAGTTTAATGTGTGTGTGTTATAATCTAGGTGTTATATCGTGAGTCTTGTTTGTGAACAATTGATTTGTTTATTGTTGTGTCTGTGTTTGTAGTACTGAACAACTAATGTTATGCGTGTGTGTGCATCGGCATGTGTCATGCCGTGTTATGAACAAACTGTTTTATGGTCATATTTTCAGTTTAAACTGTTGCATCTATTTTTTTATTTTTTTATATAACCTATCAGTCCAGATGCAAGTGCGTTCGAACACATTGCTTTTTCCGTTCGGAACGCACACACAAAAACTGTTTTATTTTCTTAAAAATATCAAATGTGAAAAGATTTTTTCAAAACAAAAGAATTTGATCATATTTACGAGCTCATACATTCATCAATTCATTCTTTGAGGGGGAGCTCGCATTTAGGGGGAGCCTTCCGTTGATGAAGTCTCATTGGCCCTTTTGATCTCTTTCAAAATGGGGGAGAAACGATCGTACGGAAAGTTCTCAACTAAATGATGAAACTCTCCAAACCGACAGTGTTTTGAAATTAATCAAAAGGGGGAGTTTGTTGGTTCAAATTTCCTGATAGTTTGATTATTTCAAAACACTATCATTACTAATGTATACATCCAGAAAAGTGCAGGATAACATAGGTACGATACGAAGATGAAGGAGGACTTGTGAAGGAGGATTTCATTGGATTACATCAAGAATCAGGACATGAAGTCTCAAGATAAACAAGAAAAGAAGAACACTAGGAAGGGCATTGGAATACATCAAGAATCAAGATGTTGAAGCCTTCCGTGAGTGGGATACGCCACAAATAATCCATAGGTACAAACCTAGTAGAACTCAAGTAAAATCATGTTCAAAATAACAAAGAGTTCAGTCAAGCAGGAAGTGCGTTCTGAACGAACTCAAAGTCCGTTCAGAACGGACTTGCCACATATCAAAATTTTAAACCTTGATTAGAACCAAACGTGTCACAGGGATGTGTGCGTTCGAACGAACAATCATGTCCGTTCGAACGAACAATCATGTCCGTTCGAACGGACAATTAGAATCCGTTCACCCACCTTATGAGTGCGTTGAACGGACAATCCTTCCTGTGAACGGAAAAACGTAACAGGGATGTGTGCGTTCGAACGAACTCACATATGCGTTCGAACGGACAACCTGGAATCCGTTCACCTACTTTTCAGTGCGTTGAACGGACTCTTGTTCCTGTGAACGCAAAATGCTATGTATAATTGAGTCCGTTACGAACGGACATTGTCCGTTCGAACGGACCCAAGATGTACTTGCACGTTATTTTGAAACGGCTAGTGCAAACTACAAGTGCGTTCTGAACGGACTTTATGCGTTCGAACGCACTACAAGTTTTCTGAAGGATTTCTATAAAGAGTATAAATAGAATCCTTCATGGGTCTCTCTCTCCCACTCCTTGATTTTAAAAACATTCAAACCTAAAAAGAGAGAAACCCTAAGCTGTGATTATCTATATCCATTGATAGCTTGAGAAACCTCTTTAGATCGTTGATCTACTTTCGATATTCTCCACTAATCGTATCCCACTCACGTGACCGATCACGTTGTAGCTCGATTAGTGAAAAGTGTAATAGGCTAGTGCAACAAATTGTAAAGAGCCTAAGCTATAGATCGATAGAAGCGTGTAAATCGATCTAGGCAAATCCTTGTAATCGAGTTGAGTTGGAATTCAATCGAAAGCCAAAAAGAGGCACAAGGCATTCCCGGAGACGTAGGTACTCGCAAATAATTGAGTCGGTCAATTAAGCGAGTAAAGGGTGAGTTAAAGCTACAAAACAACCACCTACCGAACTTCGTAAACAAACATCTTGTGTCAAAGTGTTTGTACGGTCATGAGGTACGTGTCGAATCAAATAATGTCATGAGGTACGTCTCGCAAATAATTGAGACGTAGGTACTCGGAAATAATGTCGAACCTTCTACTCCGACGCCGTCTCTAAAGTCGACACATGACAAGGGTCATGAGGTACGTGTCGAATCAATACTTAATTTGGAATCATTTCATCAATCTCAATATTCACCCTCGTTAAAATTAGAAATTGAGTCGTGTGATGAGTTCTTGAGGGATAATGGGAACTCTCAACGAGATGGGGGAAATTTTGAGAACTCAACCCACGCTCTTAAGAATAAGATTGCTTCTCTCGAACTATCAATTTTGGCATTTAAATCTCAAATCCATGAATTTAAAGGTTTTTCAAAATGTGAATGTCAAGCTTTAAAAGAAGATATTGCTCACTTAAAAGGTGAACTTCAAAATTCTAAAATTGAAAATGATTCGTTGAAGAAGGCTTGTGCATCCATTGCATCAAGTCCTCCCTCATTGGATGAAATTTTGAAATCTTCATTCATGGGACAAAAGCCCAATGACAAATCCGGGTTGGGATATAAGAAGAATAACTATAATAAACCCAATTCTTCCAATTTTAAAAATCAAAAATCAACATGGGACAACAATCGAGTTAGCAGTCATGGGAGTGCTTTCATGTACCATGATTACAACAAGGGTGAAAGTGTAAAAAGGGAACAACCTAAACGTGGTAATCACAATTATAAGAACAATCACTTCGAAAAAAATTCACAACCTAGACGTAACAATTTGGGAAGAACCGATTGCTTATTCAAACGGGGACCAAACGGTTATTTCTATGAAGTGACAAATTACACCGAGGCTTCGTATCAAAAAGGGGCTCCCAAACATTACACCAACACACAAAAACATTTTCAACCAAAACAAGTTAAATCGAATCGATTTCAATCAAATGAATTTCCATCGAATCAATTTTATCAAATGCCAAAATCGATAATTCCTCAAAGAAGCAACTCAAAGTCACTTTCCAACTATTTTGTTAAGAGTTCCACAACCACCAATAGTCCAGCCGTGGTCTTTTGTAATTATTGTTGCAAGATCGGTCACATCTGAACAAGTTGCAATCTTCGCAACCCAAAATTGACATCTAACGTCGTTTGGATGCGCAAGGATCGTAACACAATGGGTCCCTCTACCTCATATGGTATTGGACCCCCTAGGGCTTAAGCCCAACTGTGACACTGTACTCCCTCGTATAACCATACCATAAGCCAAACATTGAGGGGGAGTATAGTAAATGAGAATTCATATTAGTTTAATTTTAATTTACATGTTAACTAATATGAATTTCTTATAGATGGGCTTAACCTCCAAAACCAAGTCATCAAAGTGGTGTCTAGATAGTGGTTGTTCAAGACACATGACTTGGGATCGAGAGATGTTCAAATCTCTCGAACCATTCAAGGGAGGAGACGTTACCTTCGGAGGAAATCAAAAAGCTAAAATTGTCGGTATTGGTTCCATAGGTACCTCAAATTTGACCCTAGAAAATGTCTATCTCGTAATAGGACTTAAACATAATTTGATTAGCATAAGCCAATTATGTGATGCCGGATATTGTGTAAAATTCGATCAAATCTCATGTGTGATTGATCGAATAAAAGATAATATCACGGTATGCAAAGGAACCCGACACGAAAATCTGTACTACTTCGATTTTGAATCTTTCGTGCCAGGAATTCATTGTCTCACCGTATCGGAGTCGGTAGCTAGACTATGGCATAGAAGATTAGGCCATATTTGTATGAAAACCATTTATAGGTTATCCAAAAAGGAATTAGTTAGAGGATTACCATCTCATAAACTTGAATTAGAAGGATTATGTGATGCGTGTGAAAAGGGTAAGCACACGAGGTCATCCGGGTTCAAATCGAAGAATATGGTCACCACAATCCGACCTCTACAACTCATCCGTCTCGATCTATCGGTCCACTGAGCGTCTCGAGCATAGGTAATAAAAAAGTATATGTTTGTAATTGTGGATGATTACTCACGTTTCACATGGGTGTATTATTTACTCCATAAAAGTGAAACGTGTGAAAACTTCATCAAATTTTGCACACTAGTTGAAAATGAAAAAGGCAACTCAATTGTCACCGTTCGAAGTGACAATGGAGGTGAATTTAGAAATGCAAAATTTGATGAATTTTGTCATAAAAAGGGATATATACGCGAATTTTCCGCTCCTCGCACACCCCAACAAAATGGTGTAGTTGAACGAAAAAATCGAACGTTAATTGAACTTGCTCGTACCATGCTAAATGAGCACCCTTCTCCAAAATATCTGTGGGCTGAAGCCGTTAACACCGCATGTCACGTGGTTAATCGACTTAGCTTAAGGCCTATTTTGAAGAAGACGCCATATGAGCTATGGTATGGGGGAAATCCAAACGTCTCATATATGAGAGTGTTTGGATGCAAATGCTTTATCTTGGACGAATTGAGTAATCGAGACAAACGATCCAAAATCCATTGAAGGAATTTTTGTCGGTTACTCAAGTACAAGCAAAGCATACCGGGTTTTCATACGATCTACTCGAGTCGTATGTGAATCCGTTCACGTGCATTTTGATGAAACTAATAAAGAAACCGAGAAAGGTAGCACAAGTGTAGGTAAAGTCAAGGAAACAATCGCCAATTCACCAAAAGAACAAACTGAAGTCGAGTATCAATTCATTGATATCACACTTGATGAACCTCGAGTGGACAACAATGGCCCTCAAGAAGAGGAAGAAGAAGAAGAAGAGATCGAAGCTCCATACCAAATTCCCGAGGTTCTTCGAGAAGTAGCGGCTCACCCTCTCACCAACGTCGTTGGAAACCCCCGAGACGGTGTGCAAACTCGGTCTCGTGTCCATAACTATGTTGCTCATTGTGCATATCTCTCTCATATCGAGCCAAAATCATTCAAAGATGCGAATCTAGATGAAAATTGGATTATGGCAATGCAAGAAGAATTGGAGCAATTCGAGAGAAATCAAGTTTGGACGTTGGTTCCGAAACCTATAACTCGATCAATCATAGGGACTCGATGGATTTATCGAAACAAACTAGATGAACACGGAAATGTGGTACGAAATAAGGCAAGACTAGTCGCTCAAGGATTCAAACAACAAGAGGGAATCGATTTCGAGGAAACGTTTGCTCCAGTCGCTCGTCTAGAAGCAATACGACTCCTCCTATCTTACGCCGCTATCGAGGGGTTTACACTTTTCCAAATGGACGTTAAAAGTGCATTTCTCAACGGGGAAATCGAGGAAGAAGTCTATGTTGAACAACCACCGGGATTCAAAGATCCAAAATTCCCTGATTACGTGTGTAAACTCTCCAAAGCTCTATACGGATTAAAACAAGCCCCTCGAGCATGGTACGATCGCCTCTCCTCATTTCTCACCACAAATGGGTTCGTCCGAGGTATAATCGACACCACCCTCTTCACACGTAAAAAGGGAGTATCCATCCTACTTGTTCAAATTTACGTAGATGACATCATTTTTGGATCGAGTGATTCGGCAAGTGAGTTTTCCACTCTTATGCAAAGTGAGTTTTCCATGAGCATGATGGGAGAGCTCAAATTCTTCCTAGGCCTTCAAGTCAAACAATCGTCCGAAGGGATTTTCGTAAACCAATCCAAATATACTCGTGAACTCCTCAAGAAATTCGAGTTGGATCAAACCAAAACGAGTGATACTCCCATGGCCAAAGAATCCAAATTGGATGCAGACGAAGATGGTGAGTCATTCGATATCACTACTTATAGAGGTATGATCGGAAGTCTTCTCTATCTCACTGCGAGTCGACCCGACATAATGTTCGCCGTATGCCTGTGCGCTCGATTTCAAGCAAATCCCAAGGTATCACACTATAATGCCGTCAAACGTATCTTTCGATATTTGAAAGGTACAATCGAACTTGGGATTTGGTATGGGCATAGTGGAAATCTAAACCTAGTAGGATACACGGATGCGGATTTTGCCGGATCCCGAGTTGACCGTAAAAGCACGAGTGGTACGTGCCAATTCCTAGGGGGATCACTTGTCTCATGGTCAAGCCGAAAACAACACGCCGTTGCCTTATCAACGGCCGAGGCCGAATATGTGGCGGCCGGAAGTTGCTGTGCACAACTACTGTGGTTGAATCAAACTCTCAGAGACTACGGTTTAAACTTCCGTAAAATTCCCATATTATGTGACAACAACAGTGCCATATGCATTTCGAAAAACCCCGTACACCATTCACGAACCAAGCACATCGACATACGCCACCATTTCATTCGGGATCATGTGGAAAAAGGTGATGTCCGACTCGAATGGATAGAGACAAACGATCAAATCGCGGACATCTTCACCAAACCTTTGCCATTCTCGCCATTCTCCTCTCTACGACTAAAGCTAGGTATGTTATCTCTCAAAAATTAAAAATTCGTGCATAACTGATAGATTTAGGTATCATACCATCCTACGCATGCAAACTTGGCTATAAATATAAAAACTAAATTCATTTGGTTCTAGTAATATAATTTTTTTCTTTTCCGGTTATTGGTATCATCACAGAACCAAGTGCGTTCGAACGAACCATACTATTCGTTCCGAACGCACTCACATCACTAACCTACTTGCAAAAATATGTGATTTGCTTACGAGCCCATACATTCATAATATTCATTTATTTAGGGGGAGCTCGTATTTAGGGGGAGCCTTCCATGTCGGAAGTCTCCTTGGCCCTTTTGATCTATTTCAAAATGGGGGAGAAACGATCGTACGGAAAGTTCTCAACGAAATGTTCAAACTCTCCAAACCGACAGTGTTTTGAAATTAATCAAAAGGGGGAGTTTGTTGGTTCAAATTTCCCAATGGTTTGATTATTTCAAAACACTGTCATTACTAATGTTTGCATCGAGAAAATGTGCAGGATAACACAGGTACGACATGAAGATGACGAAGAATCTCGAAGTCAAAAGAAGCACAACTAAAAGAAGATTAGAAGGAAGGCCCTTGAAGCATATCAAGAATCAAGATGTCGAAGCCTTCCGTGAGTGGGATTCGCCACAAATAAACCTTAGGGAAAAACCAAGTAGATCTCAAATAAAATCATGTTCAAATAACAAAGAGTTCAATCAAGCAAGAAGTGCGTTCTGAACGAACTCCAAGTCCGTTCAGAACGGACTTACCACATAACAAAATATCATAGCTTGATTAAACCACTTGTGTCACAGGATTGTGTACGTTCGAACGAACAAACATGTACGTTCGAACGGACACTTAGAATCCGTTCACTCACACTTTAAGTGCGTTGAACGGACTATCATCACTGTGAACACCAAAAGCAATGTATAAGTGAGTTCGTTCTGAACGGACTTTGTTCGTTCAAACGAACTAACATATGTACTTGCACGTTATTTTGAAACGGCTAGTATAAACTACAAGTGCGTTCAGAACGAACATTGTGCGTTCTGAACGGACTTACGGTTTTCTGAAGGATTTCTATAGAGAGTATAAATAGAATCCTTGAAGGACCTTTCTCTCTCAACTCTTCACTTTCAAAACATTCAAAACAAAAGAGAGAAAACCTAAAGCTGTGATTATCTCTATCCATTGATAGCTTGAGAGACCCCTCTTTAGATCTTTGATCTACTTTCGATATTCTCCACTAATCGTTTCCCACTCACGTGACCGATCACGTTGTAGTTCGATTAGAGAAAATTTGTAATAGGCTAGTGCAACAACTTGTAAAGAGCCTAAGCTATAGATCGATAGAAGCGTGTAAATCGATCTAGGCAAAACCTTGTACTCGAGTGAGTTGGAATTCAATCGAAAAGCCAAAAAGAGGCGCAAGGCATTCCCGGAGACGTAGGTACTCGCAACTTAATTGAATCGGTCAATTAAGCGAGTAAAGGGTGAGTTAAGGCTACATAACAACCACCTACCGAACTTCGTTAAAAAACATCTTGTGTTCAAGTGTTTCCGGTATCATCTACTTTATTTAAATTATTATTTATTTCGCATAGTAAATTAGGTAATTAGCTAAAGTAATTGTACGGTAGATTACCAAATTTACCCCCCTCTAGGTTAGAAGTAACCAACATCAACCTTTCATAGCATCCCTGTAGGATATCGAATCATCATATGATTTTGATCTATCATCATTAGCCACGGTAAATCCGTATTTACCGGCTTATGATATAGCCTACTTGATCTACAAATAATTCCTTTGTGTGTTCGACTCGTATTCATCAACTCTTGATGAAGTCGTGTCAACATTCATCGGTACAATGTTCATTTTCAGATCTCGAACTCTTTCGAGATTTATTCTACTCCCACTAGCCCGCATAGAGAATAGCAACATCAAGTTTCAAACTTGTGCGCATCGAGTCCTCCTCCAAGAAGGCATCTCTTCGAGTCACGAAAATCTTATTTTCGTCGGGACGTTAGAACTAATACCCTTTAGTTTCCTTAAGGATAAACGAACAATTTCCAGATTTGGGATTGAGTTTAACCGAAACAAATTTCGAAATACACTCACATCCTCAAATCTGTACAAGTGACAACTTCGGAACCATTCCGATCCATATCTCATATGGCGTCTTTTGTACCGATTAGAAGGATTATGGTCCATATCTCATACGCAACCATTCATTAGTGCCGCTATCTCAAGGGCGTATCCCCAAAACATTTTTGGGAGATCCTATTGATTTATCATTTATCGAACCATATCCAATATGCGTTCATTTCCTCTTTTCGGACACGTCTCAATGTTTCGAATAAAGGCCATCGTGAAACGATTCCACAATCATAAATGATCATCAATATTGATAACTCAAATATCGCCTCTTCGATCCTATCGAAAAGTTTAGCTCAAATACTCGCCTTATCGATCCTATCGAAAAGCATTGATTTTCTTGCTTAGTTGATTTCGTATTTCGTTTTTGAAACTCTTTGAACCTTTCAAAAGTCTCCGTTTCGGCACGCATTAAATAGATATTTCCATGTGTACTTTAACCGTCCATAAACATAACAAAATACTGATAGCCTCCTCTTGCCTCGAAACTTATCGGATCATCTACATGTGAATGTAAGTTCCAATAATTCGTTGGATCTTTCTCCAACCTTTGGAGAATGATGCCCTTTGTCGTCTTGCCTAATAAATAAGTATCGCATTAATCAATCGAATCTAATTCGAATGATTCTAGCAATCCATCATATGGAATCTAGATACACGAATCTCGTTTATATGGCCAAGACGGCAATGCCAAAAGAAGCAATCAACTTCTAGGTTTAATCCTCCTCGAATTTCACCATTCTTTGAGTCACTAGTTTGGACAACTCCTTGTCCGAACTCTCCGTTTTGGAAAACATTTTTCCAAAATACCCTTAGACATACATTTCTTTCGATCCTGCTTTTGAATTACAAGGACATCCATGCATCTCTATGCTTTGGATTCCCCGGACACTCCAAGCATCTCCTATTCAAATTTACATCGCATCATATGCAATTTCGGGATCGACTTATCTATCGAATGCATATGATATTCGGTCACGAAGATCAAATCCCGTACCATCAACACACGAGTGTTAATCCAAGACCCATAAGGCGTCTCAAAATTAACCTACTCTTTGAGCCGCATTAAATCATTCAACGCGCTCTAGCTCTTGAAACTATTTCATGAGCGTTGTGTTTTATTTTCATATACACCCGAATTCTCAAAACAATTTTGAGAAAAATGCGTCTACACATGCCACCACAAGGCAGGTAATATTGTTCGATTCTTTCTTAAAGTGTATCGAACCCGGTTTTCTCTAAAGCCAAAGCCTCGAGCCCCAAATCTACCGTTTCCGTGTCCAACACGTTCCTTTAAGTCTAAGAACTATTCTTTGACTATCAAGGTTAATTACGGTAATTCCGACCCAAAAGCCATCTATCATATCGATCTCATCGATATTTTTGGTGTTTGCTTGAAAACATAATTCTAAACGGATGATGAAGATTAAGCTCCTAACCGTGCGTACTTAATCTATATGCTTATATGATACTTATATGATAGTGTTATTTTATCGAATCAATAACCCTCATACCGATACGGGACTCAAAGTCCATAACACTCAAGATCCATATTTCCGTTCCTCCCACAAGTGACTTTAGCCTATCGGTGATGGATTGTATCCTATACAATCCCAGTTCCGTGTGTGCATCATATCTATGCCCCGAACTCCAATCTGATTGGCCTGGACGGTTAAGTCACAACCATCTCCAACGTATTGTTCAAATAAGCTACTAGTGAGTCGACTTTAGCCTGTGCCTCACAAGACCCGATTTAACGCTTGCCACCCTTTCGATGGTTACAATATCACGTGCCCGACTTTAGCCTGAACCCACGTGAAACGTAACACCAAACTCGGTGGTTGTGGATATGGAAGGCATTTCCATGACTTAAATATTATGAGGGATCATGCCATTGCATGTTTCTAAATCTGTGACATAATCTTATTATATCACTATCACAAGATTTTCTATATGCATATGATTTAATTAGGTAAATTAATTATTCTAAATAATTATTTGTCCTATATGCTAGTATGTTTGATGCCGATCAAATCGATATAAAGAACTCAAAATTCCGAGCTTCGTAGCCAAAGTTATCGCGAAAACAAAAACAGCATCCAGAGAAGGGTCCGTTATAACGGACTGCCCCATCCGTTGTAACGCAAGGGCCCAACGGGCGAGAAAACCTCGCCCGGGACGCGTCCGGGGCGCCAAAAAATGCCCCCGGGGCGGCAGAAAACTGTTTTTCTGCACCCTTTCGGTATTTCATTAGAACGACACTAATACTTCGCTCAAATGAAATATATTACAACATGAAAATTCTAGATAATCTCATTATCTAACTAACACAATTTGAACCATTCAAATCGGAATTTCCTACTGAAAGTTATACCAGTTTTAGTAAAATACGAACAAATGAAAAGGTAAGTATATCCAATACACACCTTTTCAACCAGAAAACTACAGACACCTTTTCAGTATTCTGTTGAAACAAAAATATTAAATTGTTCCAACCGACTTTGAACGTGAACGAAAGTTCTAGATAATCTTATTATCTAACTAACCCAATTGGATTGGACTCAATTGGGGGTTTCGATGCGACATATACGGACGTTTAAGTCTCTGTATGTCAAACAGTCGCACCCTTTCAGTATTCCATAAAAACGACACTGATCATTCGTTCAAATGAAAACACTTTCTGTATCAAAGTCATAGATAATCTAATTATCTATCTACGCCAATTTGATCCAATCAATTTGGAGTTTTCCACTGAAAAATATCTTAGTTTTACTCACTGTTTCGTATTCTAATTTTCTGCAGATTTTGCCGTTTCGTCCGTTTTCGCTCGTTTCCAAAACGATAAATCATGAAACTTTTTCACGATCATTCCTAGATACTCTCAATCAACTTTTGATCGATCTCTAGCGAATTCCACTTGTGATTTTAACGGAATTTGACTTTCTCTATATGTAACATCATGCAAACGGGTATGAACTTTGATAACCCGTGCGTATATCTAATATACGACTATGATTCGACCCTCGAATCGATGGCGATCGCTCTGATACCACTGTTGGGAATTCACCCCGACCCCGGGCCCGCGCTGCGGAATGAAGGCCCGGTCCGGTTCCCTTAATCCAAGATCATGCCATGACTTCGAGGGTACGATGCAAATAGAAGAATAGATCTATACCAGTGCCAAATTGATGGCACACGAAGGGTTGATCGCGTTTCCTTCTTTCTCTTGTCACGTTGGTGACTGGCCGCGCGTCCCATACCACACGTCTCCCACCACTTCGTCGAGGGTACGTTTTTCCAGTTTTAAGAAATGTTTGAAAAAATTTAAATTTGTGTGTGTTGGTCTTCAATTACGGTGTATTTGGAGTACGAAATGAAAATTAAGTATTTTGGTTGTGTTACACTTAAATTTTAGCATTTTCAAAAAAAATATCTTAATTGCATTTTTTAAATTTGTGTGTGTTAGTCTTCGATTACGGAGTATTTTGAGTACGACATGAAAACTTAGTATTGTCCTTGTGTTACAATTCGATTTTATCATTTTTTAAAAAATATCATAATTTTATTTTATCGAAGGTGTTGGACTTCTGTTTTTAACTTTTTAAGAAATGTTTGAAAAAATTTAAATTTGTGTGTGTTAATCCTCAATTACGGAGTATTTTGAGTACCAAATGCAAATTGAGTATTTTGCTTGTGTTACACTTCAATTTTAACATTTTTTTTAAAAAATATCTTAATTGAATTTTTGAAGGTGTTAGACTTCTTTTTTTTCATTTTTATGAAATTTTTGAAAAAATTGAAATGTGTGTGTGTTAGTCTTCAATTACGAAGTATTTTGAGGACAACATGAAAATTGAGTACTTTTCTTTTCATACACTTGAATTTTAGCATTTTTTTTAAAAATATCATAATTTAATTTTTTGAAGGTGTTAGACTTATGTTTTTGCAATTTTACGTAATTTTTGAAAAAATAGAAATTTGTGTGTGTTTGTCTTCAATTACGGAGTATTTTCAGTACGACATGAAAATTGAGTATTTTGCATCTGTTATACTTCAATTGTAACATGTTTTAAAAAAATATCTTAATTGAATTTTTTATAGGTGTTAGACTTACGTTTTTCCGATTTTAAGAAATGTTTGAAAAAATTTAAATTTGTGTGTGTTAGTCTTCAATAACGGAGTATTTGGACTACGAAATGAAAATTGAGTATTTTGCTTGTGTTACACTTAAATTTTAGCATTTTTTAAAAAATATCATAATTTTATTTTTTTGAAGGTGTTAGGCTACTGTTTTTGCATTTTTAAAAAATTTTGAAAAAATTTAAATTTGTGTGTGTTAGTCCTCAATTACGGAGTATTTTGAGAACGAAGTGAAAATTGAGTATTTTGCTTGTGTTACCCTTCAGTTTTAACATTTTTTAAAAAAATATCTCAATTGAATTTTTTAAAGGTGTTAGACTTCAGTTTTTTCAATTTGAAGAAATTTTTGAAAAATTGAAATTTGTGTGTGTTAGTCTTCAATTCCGGAGTATTTTGAGTACGACATGACAATTGAGTATTTTGCTTGTGTTATGCTTCAATTTTATCATTTTTTTTCAAAAATATCATAATTTTTTTTAAGGTGTTAGACTTCTGTTTTTGTATTTTTTAGAAATTTTTGATAAAATTTAAATTTGTGTGAGTTAGTCCTCAATTACGGAGTATTTTGAGTACGAAATGAAAATTGAGTATTTTGCTTGTGTTACACTTCAATTTTAATATTTTTTTTAAAAATATCTTCACTGAATATTTGAAGGTTTTAGACTAGTTTTTTTCATTTTTACAAAATTTTTGAAAAAACTGAAAAGTGTGTGTGTTAGTCTTCAATTACGGAGTATTTGGAGTACAACATAAAAATTGAGTATTTTGCTTGACTTACACTTCAATTTTAGCATTTTTAAAAAAAAAATCATAATTTAATTTTTTGAAGGTGTTAGACTTCTGTTTTTGCAATTTTACGTAATTTTTGAAGAAATTTAAATTTGTGTGTGTTTTGTCTTCAATTACGGAGTATTTTGAGTAGCACATAAAAATTTAGTATTATGCTTGTGCTAAACTTCAATTTTAACACGTTTTTAAAAAAATATCTTCATTGAATTTTTTTGAAGGTGTTAAGACTTCAATTTTTGCATTTTTAAAAAAAATTGAAAAAATTGAAATTTGTGTGTGTTAGTCTTCAATTTTGGCATTTTTTTAAAAAATATAATAATTTATTTTTTTGAAGGTGTTAGACTTATGTTTTTGCAATTTTACGTAATATTTGAAAAAATTGAAATTTGTGTGTGTTAGTCTTCAATTACGGAGTATTTTGAATAGCACATAAAAATTGAGTATTATGCTTGTGTTACACTTTTATAAAAAAAAATCTTAATTGAATTTTTTGAAGGTGTTAGATTTCAATTTTTGCATTTAAAAAAAAAATTGAAAAAATTGAAATTTGTGTGTGTTAATCTTCAATTACGGAGTATTTTGAGTACGACATGAAAGTTGAGTATTTTGTTTTTGTTATACTTCAATTGTAACATGTTTTAAAGAAATATCTTAATTGAATTTTTTATAGGTGTTAGACTTACTTTTTCCAGATTTAAGAAATTTTTGAAAAAATTTAAATTTGTGTTTGTTAGTCTTCAATTACGGAGTATTTGGAGTACGAAATGAAAATTGAGTATTTTCCTTGTTTTAAACTTAAATTTTAGCATTTTTTAAAAAATATTTTAATTGAATTTTTTTGAAGGTGTTGGCCTTCCGTTTTTGCATTTTTAAGAAATTTTTGAAAAAAATTAATTTTGTGTGTGGTAGTCCTCAATTACGTAGTATTTTGCGTACGAAATGTAAATTGAGTATTTTGCTTGTGTTACACTTTAATATTAACATTTTTTTTAAAAATATCTGAATTTAATTTTTTAATGGTGTTAGACTTCAGATTTTTCATTTTTAAGAAATTTTTGAAAAATTGAAATTTGTGTGTGTTAGTCTTCAATTAAGGAGTATTTCGAGTACGACATGAAAATTGAGTATTTTGGTTGTGTTACACTTCAATTTTATTATTTTTAAAAAAATATCATAATTTTTTTTTTTAAGGTGTTAGACTTCTGATTTTGCATTTTTAAGAAATGTTGAAAAAATTGAAATTCGTGTGTGGTAGTCCTCAATTACGGAGAATTTTGAGTAAGAATTGAAAATTGAGTATTTTGCTTGTGTTACACTTCAATTTTAATATTTTTTTTAAAAATGTCTTCATTGATTTTTTTTTAAGGTGTTAGACTTCTGTTTTTGCATTTATTAAAAAAATATCATAATTTAATTTTTTGAAGGTGTTAGAGCTCTGTTTTTGCGATTTTACGTAATTTTTGAAACAATTAAAATTTGTGTGTGTTAGTCTTCAATTACGGAGTATTTTGAGTAGCACATAAAAATTGAGTATTATGCTTGTGTTACACTTCAATTTTAACACTTTTTCAAAAAAAAAATCTCAATTCAATTTTTTGAAGGTGTTACACTTCAATTTTGGCATTTGTAAGAAGTTTTTGAAAAAATTGAAATTTGTGTGTGTTAGTCTTCAATTACGGAGTATTTTGAGTACGACATGAAAATTGAGTATTTTGCTTCAGTGATACTTCAATTGTAACATGTTTTAAAAAAATATCTTAATTGATTTTTTTAAAGGTGTCAGACTTGCGTTTTTCTAGTTTTTAGAAATTCTTGAAAAAATTTAAATTTGTGTGTGTTAGTCTTCAATTACGGAGTATTTGGAGTACGAAATGAAAATTGAGTATTTTCCTTGTTTTACACTTAAATTGTAGCATTTTTTTAAAAATATCTTAATTGAACTTTTTTGAAGGTGTTAAACTTCTGTTTTTGCATTTTTAAGAAATTTTTGAAAATATTTAAATTTGTGTGTGTTAGTCCTTAATTACGGAGTATTTTGCGTACAAAATTAAAATTGAGTATTTTGCTTGTGTTACACTTCAATATTAACATTTTTTTTAAAAATATCCGAATTGAATTTTTTAAAGGTGTTAGACTTCAGTTTTTTCATTTTTAAGAAATTTTTGAAAAATTGAAATTTGTGTGTGTTAGTCTTCAATTACGGAGTATTTTGAGTACGACGTGAAAATTGAGTATTTTGCTTGTGTTACACTACAAATTTATTATTTTTAAAAAAATATCATAATTTTTTTTAAGGTGTTAGACGTCAGTTTTTTCATTTTTAAGAAAATTATGAAAAAATTTAAATTTGTGTGTGTTAGTCCTCAATTATGGAGTATTTTCAGTACGAAACGAAAATTGAGTATTTTGCTTGTGTTACACTTCAATTTTAATATTTTTTTAAAAATATCTTCATTGAATTTTTGAAGGTGTTAGACTTTTTTTTTTCATTTTCATGAAATTTTTGAAAAAATTGAAAAGTGTGTGTGTTAGTCTTCAATTACGGAGTATTTTGAGTACAGCTGGAAAATTGAGTATTTTGCTTGACTTACACTTCAATTTTTTCATTTTTTTAAAAAATATCATAATTTAATTTTGTGAAGGTGTTAGACTTCTGTTTTTGCGATTTTACGTAATTTTTGAAACAATTAAAATTTGTGTGTGTTAGTCTTCAATTACGGAGTATTTTGATTAGCACATAAAAATTGAGTCTTATGCTTGTGTTACACTTCAATTTTAACACTTTTTAAAAAAAAAATCTTAATTCAATTTTTTGAAGGTGTTAGACTTCAATTTTTGCATTTGTAAGAAGTTTTTGAAAAAATTGAAATTTGTGTGTGTTAGTCTTCAATTACGGAGTATTTTGAGTACGACATGAAAATTGAGTATTTTGCTTCTGTGATACTTCAATTGTAACATGTTTTAAAAAAATATATTAATTGATTTTTTTAAAGGTGTCAGACTTGCGTTTTTCCAGTTTTTAGAAATTTTTGAAAAAATATAAATTTGTGTGTGTTAGTCTTCAATGACGGAGTATTTGGAGTACGAAATGAAAATTGAGTATTTTCCTTATTTTACACTTAAATTTTATTATTTTTTGAAAAATATCTTAATTGAATTTTTTTGAAGGTGTTAAACTTCTGTTTTAGCATTTTTAAGAAATTTTTGAAAAAATTTAAATTTGTTTGTGTTAGTCCTCAATTACGGAGTATTTTCCGAACGAAATGAAAATTGAGTATTTTGCTTGTGTTACACTTCAATATTAACATTTTTTTTTTAAATATCTGAATTGAATTTTTTAAAGGTTTTAGACTTCAGTTTTTTCATTTTTAAGAAATTTTTGAAAAATTGAAATTTGTGTGTGTTAGTCTTCAATTACGGAGTATTTTGAGTACGACATGAAAATTGAGTATTTTGCTTGTGTTACACTTCAATTTTATTTATTTTTTTTAAAAATATTTTCCTTGAATTTTTGAAGGTGTTAGACTTATTTTTTTTCATTTTTATGAAATTTTTGAAAAAACTGAAAAGTGTGTGTGTTAGTCTTCAATTACGGAGTATTTTGAGTACAACGGGAAAATTGAGTATTTTGCTTGACTTACACTTCTATTTTTGCACTTTTTAAAAAAATATCATAATTTAATTTTTTGAAGGTGTTAGACTTCTGTTTTTGCAATTTTACGTAATTTTTGAAACAATTGAAATTTGTGTGTGTTAGTCTTCAATTACGGAGTATTTTGAGTAGCACATAAAAATTGAGTATTATGCTTGTGTTACACTTCAATTTTAAAACTTTTTTTAGAAAATATCTTAATTCAATTTTTTGAAGGTGTTAGACTTCAATTTTAGCATTTGTAAGATGTTTTTGAAAAAATTGAAATTTTTGTGTGTTTGTCTTCAATTACGTAGTATTTTGAGTACGACATGAAAATTGAGTATTTTGCTTCAGTTATACTTCAATTGTAACATTTTTTTTAAAAATATCTTAATTTAATTTTTTAAAGGTGTCAGACTTGCGTTTTTCCAGTTTTTAGAAATTTTTGAAAAAATTTAAATTTGTGTGTGTTAGTCTTCAATTACGGAGTATTTGGAGTACGAAATGAAAATTGAGTATTTTGCATGTTTTCCACTTAAATTTTAGCGTTTTTTAAAAAATATCTTAATAGAATTTTTTAAAGGTAATAGACTTACGTTTTTCCAGTTTTAATAAATTTTTGAAAAAATTTAAATTTGTGTGTGTTAGTCTTCAATTACGGAGTATTTGGAGTACGAAATGAAAATTGAGTATTTTGCTTGTGTTACACTTAAATTTTAGCAGTTTTTAAAAAATATCTTAATTGAATTTATTAAAGGTGTTAGACTTCTATTTTTTCATTTTTTAGAAATTTTTGAAAAATTGAAATTTGTGTGTGTTAGAGTCTTCAATTACGGAGTATTTTGAGTACGACATGAAAATTGAGTATTTTGCATGTGTTACACTTCAATTTTATCATTTTGAAAAAAATATCATAGTTTTTTTTTAAGGTGTTAGACTTCTATTTTTGCTTTTTTCAGAAATTTTTGAAAAAATTTAAATTTGTGTGTGTTAGTTCTCAATTACGGAGTATTTTGAGTACGAAATGAAAATTAATTATTTTGCTTGTGTAACACTTCAATTTTAATATTTTTTTTAAAAATATCTTCATTGAAATTTTGAAGGTAACGACTTATTTTTTTTCATTTTTATGAAATTTTTTAAAAAATTGAAAAGTGTGTGTGTTAGTCTTCAATTAGGGAGTATTTTGAGTAAAACATGAAAATTGAGTATTTTGCTTGACTTAAACTTCAATTTTAGCATATTTTTTTTAAAATATCATAATTTAATTTTTGTTAAGGTTTTAGACTTCTGTTTTTGCAATTTTACGTCATTTTTGAAAAAATTGAAATTTGTGTGTGTTAGTCTTCAATTACGGAGTATTTTGAGTAGCACATAAAAATTGAGTATTATGCTTGTGTTACACTTGAATTTTAACACTTTTTTTAAAAAATATCTTTATTGAATTTTTTGAAGGTGTTAGACTTCAATTTTTGCATTTTTAAAAAAAATTGAAAAATTGAAATTTGTGTGTGTTAATCTTCAATTACGGAGTATTTTGAGTATGACATGAAAATTGAGTATTTTACTTGTGTTACACTTCAATTTTATCATTTTTAAAAAAATATCACAAATTTTTTTTAAGGTGTTAGACTTCAATTTTTGGATTTTTCAGAAATTTTTTAAAAAATTTAAATTTGTGTGTGTTAGTCCTCAATTACGGAGTATTTTGAGTACGAAATGAAAATTGAGTATTTTGCTTGTGTTACACTTCAATTTTAATATTTTTTTTAAAAATATCTTCATTGAATTTTTGAAGGTGTTAGACTTCTTCTTTTTTTCATTTTTATGAATTTTTTTAAAAAATTGAAAAGTGTGTGTGTTAGTCTTCAATTACGGAGTATTTTGAGTAAAACATGAAAATTGAGTATTTTGCATGACTTCAACTTCAATTTTAGCATTTTTTTTAAAAATATCATAATTTAATTTTTTTGAGGGTGTTAGACTTCTGTTTTTGAAATTTTACGTAATTTTTGAAAAATAGAAATTTGTGTGTGTTAGTCTTCAATTACGGAGTATTTTGAGTAGCACATAAAAATTGAGTATTATGCTTGTGTTAAACTTCAATTTTAACACTTTTTTAAAAAAATATTTTCATTGAATTTTTTGAAGGTGACTTCAATTTTTGCATTTTTAAAAAAAAATAAAAAAATTGAAATTTGTGTGTGTTAATCTTCAATTACGGAGTATTTTGAGTACGGCATGAAAATTGAGTATTTTGTTTCTGTTATACTTCAATTGTAACATGTTTAACAAAAATATCTTAATTGAATTTTTTATAGGTGTTAGACTTACGTTTTTCTAGTTTTAAGAAATTTTTGAAAAAATTTAAATTTGTGTGTGTTAGTCTTCAATTACGGAGTATTTGGAGTACGAAATGAAAATTGAGTATTTTGCTTGTGTAACTCTTAAATTTTAGCATTTTTTAAAAAATATCATAATGTTATTTTTTTGAACGTGTTAGACTTCTGTTTTTGAATTTTTAAGAAATTTTGAAAAAATTTAAATTTGTGTGTGTTAGTCCTCAATTACGGAGTATTTTGAGTACGAAATGAAAATTGAGTATTTTGCTTGTGTTACACTTCAATTTTAATATATATTTTTTAAATATCTTCATTGAATTTTTGAAGGTGTTAGACTTCTTTTTTTTCATTTTTATGAATTTTTTGAAAAAATTGAAAAGTGTGTCTGTTAGTCTTCAATTACGGAGTATTTTGAGTACAACATGAAAAATTGAGTATTATGCTTGTGCTAAACTTCAATTTTAACACGTTTTTAAAAAAATATCTTCATTGAATTTTTTTGAAGGTGTTAAGACTTCAATTTTTGCATTTTTAAAAAAAATTGAAAAAATTGAAATTTGTGTGTGTTAATCTTCAATTTTGGCATTTTTTTAAAAAATATAATAATTTATTTTTTTGAAGGTGTTAGACTTATGTTTTTGCAATTTTACGTAATATTTGAAATAATTGAAATTTGTGTGTGTTAGTCTTCAATTACGGAGTATTTTGAATAGCACATAAAAATTGAGTATTATGCTTGTGTTACACTTCAATTTTAACACTTTTTTAAAAAAAAATCTTAATTGAATTTTTTGAAGGTGTTAGATTTCAATTTTTGCATTTAAAAAAAAAATTGAAAAAATTGAAATTTGTGTGTGTTAATCTTCAATTACGGAGTATTTTGAGTACGACATGAAAGTTGAGTATTTTGTTTTTGTTATACTTCAATTGTAACATGTTTTAAAGAAATATCTTAATTGAATTTTTTATAGGTGTTAGACTTACTTTTTCCAGATTTAAGAAATTTTTGAAAAAATTTAAATTTGTGTTTGTTAGTCTTCAATTACGGAGTATTTGGAGTACGAAATGAAAATTGAGTATTTTCCTTGTTTTAAACTTAAATTTTAGCATTTTTTAAAAAATATTTTAATTGAATTTTTTTGAAGGTGTTGGCCTTCCGTTTTTGCATTTTTAAGAAATTTTTGAAAAAAATTAATTTTGTGTGTGGTAGTCCTCAATTACGTAGTATTTTGCGTACGAAATGTAAATTGAGTATTTTGCTTGTGTTACACTTTAATATTAACATTTTTTTTAAAAATATCTGAATTTAATTTTTTAATGGTGTTAGACTTCAGATTTTTCATTTTTAAGAAATTTTTGAAAAATTGAAATTTGTGTGTGTTAGTCTTCAATTAAGGAGTATTTCGAGTACGACATGAAAATTGAGTATTTTGGTTGTGTTACACTTCAATTTTATTATTTTTAAAAAAATATCATAATTTTTTTTTTTGAGGTGTTAGACTTCTGTTTTTGCATTTTTAAGAAATGTTGAAAAAATTGAAATTCGTGTGTGGTAGTCCTCAATTACGGAGAATTTTGAGTAAGAATTGAAAATTGAGTATTTTGCTTGTGTTACACTTCAATTTTAATATTTTTTTTAAAAATGTCTTCATTGAATTTTTTTTAAGGTGTTAGACTTCTGTTTTTGCATTTATTAAAAAAATATCATAATTTAATTTTTTGAAGGTGTTAGAGCTCTGTTTTTGCGATTTTACGTAATTTTTGAAACAATTAAAATTTGTGTGTGTTAGTCTTCAATTACGGAGTATTTTGAGTAGCACATAAAAATTGAGTATTATGCTTGTGTTACACTTCAATTTTAACACTTTTTCAAAAAAAAAATCTCAATTCAATTTTTTGAAAGTGTTACACTTCAATTTTGGCATTTGTAAGAAGTTTTTGAAAAAATTGAAATTTGTGTGTGTTAGTCTTCAATTACGGAGTATTTTGAGTACGACATGAAAATTGAGTATTTTGCTTCAGTGATACTTCAATTGTAACATGTTTTAAAAAAATATCTTAATTGATTTTTTTAAAGGTGTCAGACTTGCGTTTTTCCAGTTTTTAGAAATTCTTGAAAAAATTTAAATTTGTGTGTGTTAGTCTTCAATTACGGAGTATTTGGAGTACGAAATGAAAATTGAGTATTTTCCTTGTTTTACACTTAAATTGTAGCATTTTTTTAAAAATATCTTAATTGAACTTTTTTGAAGGTGTTAAACTTCTGTTTTTGCATTTTTAAGAAATTTTTGAAAATATTTAAATTTGTGTATGTTAGTCCTTAATTACGGAGTATTTTGCGTACAAAATTAAAATTGAGTATTTTGCTTGTGTTACACTTCAATATTAACATTTTTTTTAAAAATATCCGAATTGAATTTTTTAAAGGTGTTAGACTTCAGTTTTTTCATTTTTAAGAAATTTTTGAAAAATTGAAATTTGTGTGTGTTAGTCTTCAATTACGGAGTATTTTGAGTACGACGTGAAAATTGAGTATTTTGCTTGTGTTACACTACAAATTTATTATTTTTAAAAAAATATCATAATTTTTTTTAAGGTGTTAGACGTCAGTTTTTTCATTTTTAAGAAAATTTTGAAAAAATTTAAATTTGTGTGCGTTAGTCCTCAATTATGGAGTATTTTCAGTACGAAACGAAAATTGAGTATTTTGCTTGTGTTACACTTCAATTTTAATATTTTTTTAAAAATATCTTCATTGAATTTTTGAAGGTGTTAGACTTTTTTTTTTCATTTTCATGAAATTTTTGAAAAAATTGAAAAGTGTGTGTGTTAGTCTTCAATTACGGAGTATTTTGAGTACAGCTGGAAAATTGAGTATTTTGCTTGACTTACACTTCAATTTTTTCATTTTTTTAAAAAATATCATAATTTAATTTTGTGAAGGTGTTAGACTTCTGTTTTTGCGATTTTACGTAATTTTTGAAACAATTAAAATTTGTGTGTGTTAGTCTTCAATTACGGAGTATTTTGATTAGCACATAAAAATTGAGTCTTATGCTTGTGTTACACTTCAATTTTAACACTTTTTAAAAAAAAAATCTTAATTCAATTTTTTGAAGGTGTTAGACTTCAATTTTTGCATTTGTAAGAAGTTTTTGAAAAAATTGAAATTTGTGTGTGTTAGTCTTCAATTACGGAGTATTTTGAGTACGACATGAAAATTGAGTATTTTGCTTCTGTGATACTTCAATTGTAACATGTTTTAAAAAAATATATTAATTGATTTTTTTAAAGGTGTCAGACTTGCGTTTTTCCAGTTTTTAGAAATTTTTGAAAAAATATAAATTTGTGTGTGTTAGTCTTCAATGACGGAGTATTTGGAGTACGAAATGAAAATTGAGTATTTTCCTTATTTTACACTTAAATTTTATTATTTTTTGAAAAATATCTTAATTGAATTTTTTTGAAGGTGTTAAACTTCTGTTTTAGCATTTTTAAGAAATTTTTGAAAAAATTTAAATTTGTTTGTGTTAGTCCTCAATTACGGAGTATTTTCCGAACGAAATGAAAATTGAGTATTTTGCTTGTGTTACACTTCAATATTAACATTTTTTTTTTAAATATCTGAATTGAATTTTTTAAAGGTTTTAGACTTCAGTTTTTTCATTTTTAAGAAATTTTTGAAAAATTGAAATTTGTGTGTGTTAGTCTTCAATTACGGAGTATTTTGAGTACGACATGAAAATTGAGTATTTTGCTTGTGTTACACTTCAATTTTATTTATTTTTTTTAAAAATATTTTCCTTGAATTTTTGAAGGTGTTAGACTTATTTTTTTTCATTTTTATGAAATTTTTGAAAAAACTGAAAAGTGTGTGTGTTAGTCTTCAATTACGGAGTATTTTGAGTACAACGGGAAAATTGAGTATTTTGCTTGACTTACACTTCTATTTTTGTACTTTTTAAAAAAATATCATAATTTAATTTTTTGAAGGTGTTAGACTTCTGTTTTTGCAATTTTACGTAATTTTTGAAACAATTGAAATTTGTGTGTGTTAGTCTTCAATTACGGAGTATTTTGAGTAGCACATAAAAATTGAGTATTATGCTTGTGTTACACTTCAATTTTAAAACTTTTTTTAGAAAATATCTTAATTCAATTTTTTGAAGGTGTTAGACTTCAATTTTAGCATTTGTAAGATGTTTTTGAAAAAATTGAAATTTTTGTGTGTTTGTCTTCAATTACGTAGTATTTTGAGTACGACATGAAAATTGAGTATTTTGCTTCAGTTATACTTCAATTGTAACATTTTTTTAAAAAATATCTTAATTTAATTTTTTAAAGGTGTCAGACTTGCGTTTTTCCAGTTTTTAGAAATTTTTGAAAAAATTTAAATTTGTGTGTGTTAGTCTTCAATTACGGAGTATTTGGAGTACGAAATGAAAATTGAGTATTTTGCATGTTTTCCACTTAAATTTTAGCGTTTTTTAAAAAATATCTTAATTGAATTTTTTAAAGGTAATAGACTTACGTTTTTCCAGTTTTAATAAATTTTTGAAAAAATTTAAATTTGTGTGTGTTAGTCTTCAATTACGGAGTATTTGGAGTACGAAATGAAAATTGAGTATTTTGCTTGTGTTACACTTAAATTTTAGCAGTTTTTAAAAAATATCTTAATTGAATTTATTAAAGGTGTTAGACTTCTATTTTTTCATTTTTTAGAAATTTTTGAAAAATTGAAATTTGTGTGTGTTAGAGTCTTCAATTACGGAGTATTTTGAGTACGACATGAAAATTGAGTATTTTGCATGTGTTACACTTCAATTTTATCATTTTGAAAAAAATATCATAGTTTTTTTTTAAGGTGTTAGACTTCTATTTTTGCTTTTTTCAGAAATTTTTGAAAAAATTTAAATTTGTGTGTGTTAGTTCTCAATTACGGAGTATTTTGAGTACGAAATGAAAATTAAGTATTTTGCTTGTGTAACACTTCAATTTTAATATTTTTTTTAAAAATATCTTCATTGAAATTTTGAAGGTAACGACTTATTTTTTTTCATTTTTATGAAATTTTTTAAAAAATTGAAAAGTGTGTGTGTTAGTCTTCAATTAGGGAGTATTTTGAGTAAAACATGAAAATTGAGTATTTTGCTTGACTTAAACTTCAATTTTAGCATATTTTTTTTAAAATATCATAATTTAATTTTTTTTAAGGTTTTAGACTTCTGTTTTTGCAATTTTACGTCATTTTTGAAAAAATTGAAATTTGTGTGTGTTAGTCTTCAATTACGGAGTATTTTGAGTAGCACATAAAAATTGAGTATTATGCTTGTGTTACACTTGAATTTTAACACTTTTTTTAAAAAATATCTTTATTGAATTTTTTGAAGGTGTTAGACTTCAATTTTTGCATTTTTAAAAAAAATTGAAAAATTGAAATTTGTGTGTGTTAATCTTCAATTACGGAGTATTTTGAGTATGACATGAAAATTGAGTATTTTACTTGTGTTACACTTCAATTTTATCATTTTTAAAAAAATATCACAAATTTTTTTTAAGGTGTTAGACTTCAATTTTTGGATTTTTCAGAAATTTTTTTTAAAATTTAAATTTGTGTGTGTTAGTCCTCAATTACGGAGTATTTTGAGTACGAAATGAAAATTGAGTATTTTGCTTGTGTTACACTTCAATTTTAATATTTTTTTTAAAAATATCTTCATTGAATTTTTGAAGGTGTTAGACTTCTTCTTTTTTTCATTTTTATGAATTTTTTTAAAAAATTGAAAAGTGTGTGTGTTAGTCTTCAATTACGGAGTATTTTGAGTAAAACATGAAAATTGAGTATTTTGCATGACTTCAACTTCAATTTTAGCATTTTTTTTTAAAATATCATAATTTAATTTTTTTGAGGGTGTTAGACTTCTGTTTTTGAAATTTTACGTAATTTTTGAAAAATAGAAATTTGTGTGTGTTAGTCTTCAATTACGGAGTATTTTGAGTAGCACATAAAAATTGAGTATTATGCTTGTGTTAAACTTCAATTTTAACACTTTTTTAAAAAAATATTTTCATTGAATTTTTTGAAGGTGACTTCAATTTTTGCATTTTAAAAAAAAAATAAAAAAATTGAAATTTGTGTGTGTTAATCTTCAATTACGGAGTATTTTGAGTACGGCATGAAAATTGAGTATTTTGTTTCTGTTATACTTCAATTGTAACATGTTTAACAAAAATATCTTAATTGAATTTTTTATAGGTGTTAGACTTACGTTTTTCTAGTTTTAAGAAATTTTTGAAAAATTTTAAATTTGTGTGTGTTAGTCTTCAATTACGGAGTATTTGGAGTACGAAATGAAAATTGAGTATTTTGCTTGTGTTACACTTAAATTTTAGCATTTTTTAAAAAATATCATAATGTTATTTTTTTGAACGTGTTAGACTTCTGTTTTTGAATTTTTAAGAAATTTTGAAAAAATTTAAATTTGTGTGTGTTAGTCCTCAATTACGGAGTATTTTGAGTACGAAATGAAAATTGAGTATTTTGCTTGTGTTACACTTCAATTTTAATATATATTTTTTAAATATCTTCATTGAATTTTTGAAGGTGTTAGACTTCTTTTTTTCCATTTTTATGAAATTTTTGAAAAAATTGAAAAGTGTGTCTGTTAGTCTTCAATTTCGGAGTATTTTGAGTACAACATGAAAATTGAGTATTTTCCTTGACTTACACTTCAATTTTTGCATTTTTTAAAAAAATATCATAATTTAATTTTTGGAAGGTGTTAGAGTTCTTTTTTGCAATTTTACGTAATTTTTGAAACAATTGAAATGTGTGTGTGTTAGTCTTCAATTACGGAGTATTTTGAGTAGCAAATAAAAATTGAGTATTATGCTTGTGTTACACTTCAATTTTAACACTTTTTAAAAAAAAATATCTTAATTCAATTTTTTGAAGGTGTTAGACTTCAATTTTGCATTTTTAAGAAGTTTTTGAAAAAATTGAAATTTGTGTGTGTTAGTCTTCAATTAGGGAGTATTTTGAGTAAAACATGAAAATTGAGTATTTTGCTTGACTTAAACTTCAATTTTAGCATATTTTTTTTAAAATATCATAATTTAATTTTTTTTTAAGGTTTTAGACTTCTGTTTTTGCAATTTTACGTCATTTTTGAAAAAATTGAAATTTGTGTGTGTTAGTCTTCAATTACGGAGTATTTTGAGTAGCACATAAAAATTGAGTATTATGCTTGTGTTACACTTGAATTTTAACACTTTTTTTAAAAAATATCTTTATTGAATTTTTTGAAGGTGTTAGACTTCAATTTTTGCATTTTTAAAAAAAATTGAAAAATTGAAATTTGTGTGTGTTAATCTTCAATTACGGAGTATTTTGAGTATGACATGAAAATTGAGTATTTTACTTGTGTTACACTTCAATTTTATCATTTTTAAAAAAATATCACAAATTTTTTTTAAGGTGTTAGACTTCAATTTTTGGATTTTTCAGAAATTTTTTAAAAAATTTAAATTTGTGTGTGTTAGTCCTCAATTACGGAGTATTTTGAGTACGAAATGAAAATTGAGTATTTTGCTTGTGTTACACTTCAATTTTAATATTTTTTTTAAAAATATCTTCATTGAATTTTTGAAGGTGTTAGACTTCTTCTTTTTTTCATTTTTATGAATTTTTTTAAAAAATTGAAAAGTGTGTGTGTTAGTCTTCAATTACGGAGTATTTTGAGTAAAACATGAAAATTGAGTATTTTGCATGACTTCAACTTCAATTTTAGCATTTTTTTAAAAAATATCATAATTTAATTTTTTTGAGGGTGTTAGACTTCTGTTTTTGAAATTTTACGTAATTTTTGAAAAATAGAAATTTGTGTGTGTTAGTCTTCAATTACGGAGTATTTTGAGTAGCACATAAAAATTGAGTATTATGCTTGTGTTAAACTTCAATTTTAACACTTTTTTAAAAAAATATTTTCATTGAATTTTTTGAAGGTGACTTCAATTTTTGCATTTTAAAAAAAAAATAAAAAAATTGAAATTTGTGTGTGTTAATCTTCAATTACGGAGTATTTTGAGTACGGCATGAAAATTGAGTATTTTGTTTCTGTTATACTTCAATTGTAACATGTTTAACAAAAATATCTTAATTGAATTTTTTATAGGTGTTAGACTTACGTTTTTCTAGTTTTAAGAAATTTTTGAAAAATTTTAAATTTGTGTGTGTTAGTCTTCAATTACGGAGTATTTGGAGTACGAAATGAAAATTGAGTATTTTGCTTGTGTTACACTTAAATTTTAGCATTTTTTAAAAAATATCATAATGTTATTTTTTTGAACGTGTTAGACTTCTGTTTTTGAATTTTTAAGAAATTTTGAAAAAATTTAAATTTGTGTGTGTTAGTCCTCAATTACGGAGTATTTTGAGTACGAAATGAAAATTGAGTATTTTGCTTGTGTTACACTTCAATTTTAATATATATTTTTTAAATATCTTCATTGAATTTTTGAAGGTGTTAGACTTCTTTTTTTCCATTTTTATGAAATTTTTGAAAAAATTGAAAAGTGTGTCTGTTAGTCTTCAATTTCGGAGTATTTTGAGTACAACATGAAAATTGAGTATTTTCCTTGACTTACACTTCAATTTT
This sequence comes from Luzula sylvatica, assembly GCA_946800325.1. Classification (NCBI taxonomy): domain Eukaryota; kingdom Viridiplantae; phylum Streptophyta; class Magnoliopsida; order Poales; family Juncaceae; genus Luzula; species Luzula sylvatica. The sequence continues at coordinate 18,897,661 of OX326960.1, read as the reverse complement.
TGCATTTTTTAAAAAAATATCATAATTTAATTTTTGGAAGGTGTTAGAGTTCTTTTTTGCAATTTTACGTAATTTTTGAAACAATTGAAATGTGTGTGTGTTAGTCTTCAATTACGGAGTATTTTGAGTAGCAAATAAAAATTGAGTATTATGCTTGTGTTACACTTCAATTTTAACACTTTTTAAAAAAAAATATCTTAATTCAATTTTTTGAAGGTGTTAGACTTCAATTTTGCATTTTTAAGAAGTTTTTGAAAAAATTGAAATTTGTGTGTGTTAGTCTTCAATTAGGGAGTATTTTGAGTAAAACATGAAAATTGAGTATTTTGCTTGACTTAAACTTCAATTTTAGCATATTTTTTTTAAAATATCATAATTTAATTTTTTTTTAAGGTTTTAGACTTCTGTTTTTGCAATTTTACGTCATTTTTGAAAAAATTGAAATTTGTGTGTGTTAGTCTTCAATTACGGAGTATTTTGAGTAGCACATAAAAATTGAGTATTATGCTTGTGTTACACTTGAATTTTAACACTTTTTTAAAAAAATATCTTTATTGAATTTTTTGAAGGTGTTAGACTTCAATTTTTGCATTTTTAAAAAAAATTGAAAAATTGAAATTTGTGTGTGTTAATCTTCAATTACGGAGTATTTTGAGTATGACATGAAAATTGAGTATTTTACTTGTGTTACACTTCAATTTTATCATTTTTAAAAAAATATCACAAATTTTTTTTAAGGTGTTAGACTTCAATTTTTGGATTTTTCAGAAATTTTTTAAAAAATTTAAATTTGTGTGTGTTAGTCCTCAATTACGGAGTATTTTGAGTACGAAATGAAAATTGAGTATTTTGCTTGTGTTACACTTCAATTTTAATATTTTTTTTAAAAATATCTTCATTGAATTTTTGAAGGTGTTAGACTTCTTCTTTTTTTCATTTTTATGAATTTTTTTAAAAAATTGAAAAGTGTGTGTGTTAGTCTTCAATTACGGAGTATTTTGAGTAAAACATGAAAATTGAGTATTTTGCATGACTTCAACTTCAATTTTAGCATTTTTTTAAAAAATATCATAATTTAATTTTTTTGAGGGTGTTAGACTTCTGTTTTTGAAATTTTACGTAATTTTTGAAAAATAGAAATTTGTGTGTGTTAGTCTTCAATTACGGAGTATTTTGAGTAGCACATAAAAATTGAGTATTATGCTTGTGTTAAACTTCAATTTTAACACTTTTTTAAAAAAATATTTTCATTGAATTTTTTGAAGGTGACTTCAATTTTTGCATTTTTAAAAAAAAATAAAAAAATTGAAATTTGTGTGTGTTAATCTTCAATTACGGAGTATTTTGAGTACGGCATGAAAATTGAGTATTTTGTTTCTGTTATACTTCAATTGTAACATGTTTAACAAAAATATCTTAATTGAATTTTTTATAGGTGTTAGACTTACGTTTTTCTAGTTTTAAGAAATTTTTGAAAAATTTTAAATTTGTGTGTGTTAGTCTTCAATTACGGAGTATTTGGAGTACGAAATGAAAATTGAGTATTTTGCTTGTGTTACACTTAAATTTTAGCATTTTTTAAAAAATATCATAATGTTATTTTTTTGAACGTGTTAGACTTCTGTTTTTGAATTTTTAAGAAATTTTGAAAAAATTTAAATTTGTGTGTGTTAGTCCTCAATTACGGAGTATTTTGAGTACGAAATGAAAATTGAGTATTTTGCTTGTGTTACACTTCAATTTTAATATATATTTTTTAAATATCTTCATTGAATTTTTGAAGGTGTTAGACTTCTTTTTTTCCATTTTTATGAAATTTTTGAAAAAATTGAAAAGTGTGTCTGTTAGTCTTCAATTTCGGAGTATTTTGAGTACAACATGAAAATTGAGTATTTTCCTTGACTTACACTTCAATTTTTGCATTTTTTAAAAAAATATCATAATTTAATTTTTGGAAGGTGTTAGACTTCTTTTTTGCAATTTTACGTAATTTTTGAAACAATTGAAATGTGTGTGTGTTAGTCTTCAATTACGGAGTATTTTGAGTAGCAAATAAAAATTGAGTATTATGCTTGTGTTACACTTCAATTTTAACACTTTTTAAAAAAAAATATCTTAATTCAATTTTTTGAAGGTGTTAGACTTCAATTTTGCATTTTTAAGAAGTTTTTGAAAAAATTGAAATTTGTGTGTGTTAGTCTTCAATTAGGGAGTATTTTGAGTAAAACATGAAAATTGAGTATTTTGCTTGACTTAAACTTCAATTTTAGCATATTTTTTTTAAAATATCATAATTTAATTTTTTTTTAAGGTTTTAGACTTCTGTTTTTGCAATTTTACGTCATTTTTGAAAAAATTGAAATTTGTGTGTGTTAGTCTTCAATTACGGAGTATTTTGAGTAGCACATAAAAATTGAGTATTATGCTTGTGTTACACTTGAATTTTTACACTTTTTTTAAAAAATATCTTTATTGAATTTTTTGAAGGTGTTAGACTTCAATTTTTGCATTTTTAAAAAAAATTGAAAAATTGAAATTTGTGTGTGTTAATCTTCAATTACGGAGTATTTTGAGTATGACATGAAAATTGAGTATTTTACTTGTGTTACACTTCAATTTTATCATTTTTAAAAAAATATCACAAATTTTTTTTAAGGTGTTAGACTTCAATTTTTGGATTTTTCAGAAATTTTTTAAAAAATTTAAATTTGTGTGTGTTAGTCCTCAATTACGGAGTATTTTGAGTACGAAATGAAAATTGAGTATTTTGCTTGTGTTACACTTCAATTTTAATATTTTTTTTAAAAATATCTTCATTGAATTTTTGAAGGTGTTAGACTTCTTCTTTTTTTCATTTTTATGAATTTTTTTAAAAAATTGAAAAGTGTGTGTGTTAGTCTTCAATTACGGAGTATTTTGAGTAAAACATGAAAATTGAGTATTTTGCATGACTTCAACTTCAATTTTAGCATTTTTTTTAAAAATATCATAATTTAATTTTTTTGAGGGTGTTAGACTTCTGTTTTTGAAATTTTACGTAATTTTTGAAAAATAGAAATTTGTGTGTGTTAGTCTTCAATTACGGAGTATTTTGAGTAGCACATAAAAATTGAGTATTATGCTTGTGTTAAACTTCAATTTTAACACTTTTTTAAAAAAATATTTTCATTGAATTTTTTGAAGGTGACTTCAATTTTTGCATTTTAAAAAAAAAATAAAAAAATTGAAATTTGTGTGTGTTAATCTTCAATTACGGAGTATTTTGAGTACGGCATGAAAATTGAGTATTTTGTTTCTGTTATACTTCAATTGTAACATGTTTAACAAAAATATCTTAATTGAATTTTTTATAGGTGTTAGACTTACGTTTTTCTAGTTTTAAGAAATTTTTGAAAAATTTTAAATTTGTGTGTGTTAGTCTTCAATTACGGAGTATTTGGAGTACGAAATGAAAATTGAGTATTTTGCTTGTGTTACACTTAAATTTTAGCATTTTTTAAAAAATATCATAATGTTATTTTTTTGAACGTGTTAGACTTCTGTTTTTGAATTTTTAAGAAATTTTGAAAAAATTTAAATTTGTGTGTGTTAGTCCTCAATTACGGAGTATTTTGAGTACGAAATGAAAATTGAGTATTTTGCTTGTGTTACACTTCAATTTTAATATATATTTTTTAAATATCTTCATTGAATTTTTGAAGGTGTTAGACTTCTTTTTTTCCATTTTTATGAAATTTTTGAAAAAATTGAAAAGTGTGTCTGTTAGTCTTCAATTTCGGAGGATTTTGAGTACAACATGAAAATTGAGTATTTTCCTTGACTTACACTTCAATTTTTGCATTTTTTAAAAAAATATCATAATTTAATTTTTGGAAGGTGTTAGACTTCTTTTTTGCAATTTTACGTAATTTTTGAAACAATTGAAATGTGTGTGTGTTAGTCTTCAATTACGGAGTATTTTGAGTAGCAAATAAAAATTGAGTATTATGCTTGTGTTACACTTCAATTTTAACACTTTTTTAAAAAAAATATCTTAATTCAATTTTTTGAAGGTGTTAGACTTCAATTTTGCATTTTTAAGAAGTTTTTGAAAAAATTGAAATTTGTGTGTGTTAGTCTTCAATTAGGGAGTATTTTGAGTAAAACATGAAAATTGAGTATTTTGCTTGACTTAAACTTCAATTTTAGCATATTTTTTTTAAAATATCATAATTTAATTTTTTTTTAAGGTTTTAGACTTCTGTTTTTGCAATTTTACGTCATTTTTGAAAAAATTGAAATTTGTGTGTGTTAGTCTTCAATTACGGAGTATTTTGAGTAGCACATAAAAATTGAGTATTATGCTTGTGTTACACTTGAATTTTAACACTTTTTTTAAAAAATATCTTTATTGAATTTTTTGAAGGTGTTAGACTTCAATTTTTGCATGTTTAAAAAAAATTGAAAAATTGAAATTTGTGTGTGTTAATCTTCAATTACGGAGTATTTTGAGTATGACATGAAAATTGAGTATTTTACTTGTGTTACACTTCAATTTTATCATTTTTAAAAAAATATCACAAATTTTTTTTAAGGTGTTACACTTCAATTTTTGGATTTTTCAGAAATTTTTTAAAAAATTTAAATTTGTGAGTGTTAGTCCTCAATTACGGAGTATTTTGAGTACGAAATGAAAATTGAGTATTTTGCTTGTGTTACACTTCAATTTTAATATTTTTTTTAAAAATATCTTCATTGAATTTTTGAAGGTGTTAGACTTCTTCTTTTTTTCATTTTTATGAATTTTTTTAAAAAATTGAAAAGTGTGTGTGTTAGTCTTCAATTACGGAGTATTTTGAGTAAAACATGAAAATTGAGTATTTTGCATGACTTCAACTTCAATTTTAGCATTTTTTTAAAAAATATCATAATTTAATTTTTTTGAGGGTGTTAGACTTCTGTTTTTGAAATTTTACGTAATTTTTGAAAAATAGAAATTTGTGTGTGTTAGTCTTCAATTACGGAGTATTTTGAGTAGCACATAAAAATTGAGTATTATGCTTGTGTTAAACTTCAATTTTAACACTTTTTTAAAAAAATATTTTCATTGAATTTTTTGAAGGTGACTTCAATTTTTGCATTTTTAAAAAAAAATAAAAAAATTGAAATTTGTGTGTGTTAATCTTCAATTACGGAGTATTTTGAGTACGGCATGAAAATTGAGTATTTTGTTTCTGTTATACTTCAATTGTAACATGTTTAACAAAAATATCTTAATTGAATTTTTTATAGGTGTTAGACTTACGTTTTTCTAGTTTTAAGAAATTTTTGAAAAATTTTAAATTTGTGTGTGTTAGTCTTCAATTACGGAGTATTTGGAGTACGAAATGAAAATTGAGTATTTTGCTTGTGTTACACTTAAATTTTAGCATTTTTTAAAAAATATCATAATGTTATTTTTTTGAACGTGTTAGACTTCTGTTTTTGAATTTTTAAGAAATTTTGAAAAAATTTAAATTTGTGTGTGTTAGTCCTCAATTACGGAGTATTTTGAGTACGAAATGAAAATTGAGTATTTTGCTTGTGTTACACTTCAATTTTAATATATATTTTTTAAATATCTTCATTGAATTTTTGAAGGTGTTAGACTTCTTTTTTTCCATTTTTATGAAATTTTTGAAAAAATTGAAAAGTGTGTCTGTTAGTCTTCAATTTCGGAGTATTTTGAGTACAACATGAAAATTGAGTATTTTCCTTGACTTACACTTCAATTTTTGCATTTTTTAAAAAAATATCATAATTTAATTTTTGGAAGGTGTTAGACTTCTTTTTTGCAATTTTACGTAATTTTTGAAACAATTGAAATGTGTGTGTGTTAGTCTTCAATTACGGAGTATTTTGAGTAGCAAATAAAAATTGAGTATTATGCTTGTGTTACACTTCAATTTTAACACTTTTTAAAAAAAAATATCTTAATTCAATTTTTTGAAGGTGTTAGACTTCAATTTTGCATTTTTAATAAGTTTTTGAAAAAATTGAAATTTGTGTGTGTTAGTCTTCAATTAGGGAGTATTTTGAGTAAAACATGAAAATTGAGTATTTTGCTTGACTTAAACTTCAATTTTAGCATATTTTTTTTAAAATATCATAATTTAATTTTTTTTTTAAGGTTTTAGACTTCTGTTTTTGCAATTTTACGTCATTTTTGAAAAAATTGAAATTTGTGTGTGTTAGTCTTCAATTACGGAGTATTTTGAGTAGCACATAAAAATTGAGTATTATGCTTGTGTTACACTTGAATTTTAACACTTTTTTTAAAAAATATCTTTATTGAATTTTTTGAAGGTGTTAGACTTCAATTTTTGCATTTTTAAAAAAAATTGAAAAATTGAAATTTGTGTGTGTTAATCTTCAATTACGGAGTATTTTGAGTATGACATGAAAATTGAGTATTTTACTTGTGTTACACTTCAATTTTATCATTTTTAAAAAAATATCACAAATTTTTTTTAAGGTGTTAGACTTCAATTTTTGGATTTTTCAGAAATTTTTTAAAAAATTTAAATTTGTGTGTGTTAGTCCTCAATTACGGAGTATTTTGAGTACGAAATGAAAATTGAGTATTTTGCTTGTGTTACACTTCAATTTTAATATTTTTTTTAAAAATATCTTCATTGAATTTTTGAAGGTGTTAGACTTCTTCTTTTTTTCATTTTTATGAATTTTTTTAAAAAATTGAAAAGTGTGTGTGTTAGTCTTCAATTACGGAGTATTTTGAGTAAAACATGAAAATTGAGTATTTTGCATGACTTCAACTTCAATTTTAGCATTTTTTTAAAAAATATCATAATTTAATTTTTTTGAGGGTGTTAGACTTCTGTTTTTGAAATTTTACGTAATTTTTGAAAAATAGAAATTTGTGTGTGTTAGTCTTCAATTACGGAGTATTTTGAGTAGCACATAAAAATTGAGTATTATGCTTGTGTTAAACTTCAATTTTAACACTTTTTTAAAAAAATATTTTCATTGAATTTTTTGAAGGTGACTTCAATTTTTGCATTTTTAAAAAAAAATAAAAAAATTGAAATTTGTGTGTGTTAATCTTCAATTACGGAGTATTTTGAGTACGGCATGAAAATTGAGTATTTTGTTTCTGTTATACTTCAATTGTAACATGTTTAACAAAAATATCTTAATTAAATTTTTTATAGGTGTTAGACTTACGTTTTTCTAGTTTTAAGAAATTTTTGAAAAAATTTAAATTTGTGTGTGTTAGTCTTCAATTACGGAGTATTTGGAGTACGAAATGAAAATTGAGTATTTTGCTTGTGTTACTCTTAAATTTTAGCATTTTTTAAAAAATATCATAATGTTATTTTTTTGAACGTGTTAGACTTCTGTTTTTGAATTTTTAAGAAATTTTGAAAAAATTTAAATTTGTGTGTGTTAGTCCTCAATTACGGAGTATTTTGAGTACGAAATGAAAATTGAGTATTTTGCTTGTGTTACACTTCAATTTTAATATATATTTTTTAAATATCTTCATTGAATTTTTGAAGGTGTTAGACTTCTTTTTTTTCATTTTTATGAAATTTTTGAAAAAATTGAAAAGTGTGTCTGTTAGTCTTCAATTACGGAGTATTTTGAGTACAACATGAAAATTGAGTATTTTCCTTGACTTACACTTCAATTTTTGCATTTTTTAAAAAAATATCATAATTTAATTTTTGGAAGGTGTTTGACTTCTTTTTTGCAATTTTACGTAATTTTTGAAACAATTGAAATGTGTGTGTGTTAGTCTTCAATTACGGAGTATTTTGAGTAGCAAATAAAAATTGAGTATTATGCTTGTGTTACACTTCAATTTTAACACTTTTTAAAAAAAAATATCTTAATTCAATTTTTTGAAGGTGTTAGACTTCAATTTTGCAGTTTTAAGATGTTTTTGAAAAAATTGAAATTTGTGTGTTTTAGTCTTCAATTACGGAGTATTTTGAGTAAAACAAGAAAATTGAGTATTTTGCTTCTATTATACTTCAATTGTAACATTTTTTTTTAAAATATCTTAACTGAATTTTTTAAAGGTATCAGACTTACGTTTTTCCAGTTTTATGAAATTTTTGAAAAAATTTAAATTTGTGTGTGTTAGTCTTCAATTACGGAGTATTTGGAGTACGAAATGAATATTGATTATTTTGCTTGTGTTACACTTAAATTTTAGTATTTTTTTTAAAAAATATCATAATTTTTTTTTGAAGGTGTCAGACTTCTGTTTTTACGTATTTATGAAATTTTTTAAAAAATTGAAATTTGTTTGTGTTAGTCTTCAATTACGGAGTATTTTGAGTACGACATGAAAATTGAGTATTTTACTTGTGTTACACTTCAGTTTTAATATTTTTTTATAAAAATATCTAAATTGAATTTTTGAAGGTGTTAGACTTCTTCTTTTTTCATTTTTATGACATTTTTGAAAAAATTGAAAAGTGTGTGTGTTAGTCTTCAATTACGGAGTATTTTGAGTACAACATGAAAATTAAGTAATTTGCTTGTGTTACACTTAAATTTTAGCATTTTTTTAAAAAAATATCATAATTTTTTTTTAAGGTGTTAGACTTCTGTTTTTACATATTTACGACATTTTTTAAAAAATTGAAATTTGTGTGTGTTTTTCTTCAATTACGGAGTATTTTGAGTACGACATGAAAATTGAGTATTTTACTTGTGTTACACTTCAGTTTTAATTTTTTAATTAAAAATATCTTAATTGAATTTTTGAAGGTGTTAGACTTCTTTTTTTTTTTCATTTTTATGACATGTTTTAAAAAAATTGAAAAGTGTGTGTGTTAGTCTTCAATTACGGAGTATTTTGAGTACAACATTAAAATTGAGTATTTTGCTTGACTTACACTTCAATTTTAGTATTTTTTAAAAAAATATCATAATTTAATTTTTTGAAGGTGTTAGACTTCTGTTTTTTGCAATTTTACTTAATTTGTGAAAAAATATAAATTTGTGTGTGTTAGTCTTCAATTACGGAGTATTTTGAGTAGCACATAAAAATTGAGTATTATGCTTGTGTTACACTTCAATTTTGACACTTTTTTTTTAAAATATCTTAATTCAATTTTTTCAAGGTGTTAGACTTCAATTTTTTAATTTTTAAGAAGTTTTTGAAAAAATTGAAATTTGTGTGTGTTAGTCTTCAAATACGGAGTATTTTGAGTACGACATGAAAATTGAGTATTTTGCTTCTGTTATACTTCAATTGTAACATTTTTTTAAAAAAATATCTTCACTGAATTTTTTATAGGTATCAGACTTACGTTTTTCCAATCTAAAGAAATTTTTGAAAAAATTTAAATTTGTGTGTGTTAGTCTTCAATTACGGAGTATTTGGAGTACGAAATGAAAATTGAGTATTTTCCTTGTGTTACACTTAAATTTTAGTATTTTTTTTAAAAAATATCATAAATTTTTTTTTTAAGGTGTTAGACTTCTGTTTTTACATATTTACGAAATTGTTTAAAAAATTGAAATTTGTGTGTGTTAGTCTTCAATTACGGAGTATTTTGAGTACGACATGAAAATTGAGTATTTTACTTATGTTACACTTCAGTTTTAATATTTTTTATAAAAATATCTTAATTGAATTTTTGAGGGTGTTAGACTTCTTCTTTTTTCATTTTTATGACATTTTTTAAAAAATTGAAAAGTGTGTGTGTTAGTCTTCAATTTCGGAGTATTTTGAGCACAACATGAAAATTGAGTATTGTTCTTGACTTACACTTCAATTTTAGCATTTTTTTTAAAAATATAGTAATTTAATTTTTTTGAAGGTGTTAGACTTATGTTTTTGCAATTTTACGTAATTTTTGAAAAAATTGAAATTTCTGTGTGTTAGTCTTCAATTACAGAGTATTTTGAATAGCACATAAAAATTGAGAATTTTGCTTGTGTTATACTTCAATTTTAACACTTTTTTTAAAAAATATCTTAATTGAATTTATTGAAGGTGTTAGACTTCAATTTTTGCATTTTTAAGAAGTTTTAGAACAAATTGAAATTTGTGTGTGTTAGTCTTCAATTACGGAGTATTTTGAGTACAACATTAAAATTGAGTATTTTGCTTGACTTACACTTCAATTTTAGTATTTTTTTAAAAAATATCATAATTTAATTTTTTGAAGGTGTTAGACTTCTGTTTTTTGCAATTTTACTTAATTTGTGTCTGTTAGTCTTCAATTACGGAGTATTTTAAGTAACGCATAAAAATTGAGTATTATGCTTGTGTTACACTTCAATTTTGACACTTTTTTTAAAAAATATCTTAATTCAATTTTTTCAAGGTGTTAGACTTCAATTTTTTAATTTTTAAGAAGTTTTTGAAAAAATTGAAATTTGTGTGTGTTAAGTCTTCAATTACGGAGTATTTTGAGTACGACATGAAAATTGAGTATTTTGCTTCTGTTATACTTCAATTGTAACATTTTTTTTTTAAAATATCTTAACTGAATTTTTTATAGGTATCAGACTTACATTTTTCCAATCTAAAGAAATTTTTGAAAAAATTTAAATTTGTGTGTGTTAGTCTTCAATTACGGAGTATTTGGAGTACGAAATGAAAATTGAGTATTATCCTTGTGTTACACTTAAATTTTAGTATTTTTTTTAAAAAATATCATAAATTTTTTTTTAAGGTGTTAGACTTCTGTTTCTACATATTTACGAAATTGTTTAAAAAATTGAAATTTGTGTGTGTTAGTCTTCAATTACGGAGTATTTTGAGTACGACATGAAAATTGAGTATTTTACTTATGTTACACTTCAGTTTTAATATTTTTTATAAAAATATCTTAATTGAATTTTTGAGGGTGTTAGACTTCTTCTTTTTTCATTTTGATGACATTTTTTAAAAAATTGAAAAGTGTGTGTGTTAGTCTTCAATTTCGGAGTATTTTGAGTACAACATGAAAATTGAGTATTGTTCTTGACTTACACTTCAATTTTAGCATTTTTTTTAAAAATATAGTAATTTAATTTTTTTGAAGATGTTAGACATATGTTTTTGCAATTTTACGTAATTTTTGAAAAAATTGAAATTTCTGTGTGTTAGTCTTCAATTACAGAGTATTTTGAATAGCACATAAAAATTGAGAATTTTGCTTGTGTTACACTTCAATTTTAACACTTTTTTTAAAAAATATCTTAATTGAATTTATTGAAGGTGTTAGACTTCATTTTTTGCATTTTTAAGAAGTTTTAGAACAAATTGAAATTTGTGTGTGTTAGTCTTCAATTACGGAGTATTTTGAGTACGACATGAAAATTGAGTATTTTGCTTTTGTTATACTTCAATTTTAACATTTTTTTAAAAAAATGTCTTAATTGAAGTTTTTGAATGTGTTAGACTTGCGTTTTTCCAGTTTTATGGAATTTTTGAAAATATTTAATTTTTGTGTGTTAGTCTTCAATTACGGAGTATTTGGAGTACGAAATGAAAATTGAGTATTTTGCTTGTGTTACACTTAAGTATTAGCATTTTTTTTTTTAAAAATCATAATTTTTTTTTTGAAGGTGTTAGACTTCTGTTTTTACATATTTACGAAATTTTTTAATAAATTGAAAAGTGTGTCTTTTAGTCTTCAATTACGGAGTATTTTGAGTACAACCTGAAAATTGAGTATTTTGCGAGACTTACACTTCAATTTTTGCATTTTTTAAAAAAATATCATAATTTAATTTTTTGAAGGTGTTAGACTTCTTTTTTGCAATTTTACGTAATTTTTTAAACAATTCAAATGTGTCTGTGTTAGTCTTCAATTACGGAGTATTTTGAGTAGCACCTAAAAATTGAGTATTATGCTTGTGTTACACTTCAATTTTAACACTTTTTTAAAAAAATATTTTAATTCAATTTTTTGAAGGTGTTAGACTTCAATTTTTGCCTTTTTAAGAAGTTTTTGAAAAAATTGAAATTTCTGTGTGTTAGTCTTCAATTACGGAGTATTTTGAGTACGACATGAAAATTGAGTATTTTGCATCTGTTATACTTCAATTGTAACATTTTTTTTAAAAAATATGTTAACTGAATTTTTTTTATAGGTATCAGACTTACGTTTTTCCAATCTAAAGAAATTTTTGAAAAAATTTAAATTTGTGTGTGTTAGTCTTCAATTACGGAGTATTTGGAGTACGAAATGAAAATTGAGTATTTTGCTTGTGTTACACTTAAATTTTAGTATTTTTTTTAAAAAATATCTTAAATTTTTTTTTAAGGTGTTAGACTTCTGTTTTTACGTATTTACGAAATTGTTTAAAAAATTAAAATTTGTGTGTGTTAGTCTTCAATTACGGAGTATTTTGAGTACAACATGAAAATTGAGTATTGTTCTTGACTTACACTTCAATTTTAGCATTTTTTTAAAAAATATAGTAATTTAATTTTTTTGAAGGTGTTAGACTTATGTTTTTGCAATTTTACGAAATTTTTTAATAAATTGAAAAGTGTGTCTTTTAGTCTTCAATTACGGAGTATTTTGAGTACAACCTGAAAATTGAGTATTTTGCTAGACTTACACTTCAATTTTTGCATTTTTTAAAAAAATATCATAATTTAATTTTTTGAAGGTGTTAGACTTCTTTTTTGCAATTTTACGTAGTTTTTTAAACAATTCAAATGTGTCTGTGTTAGTCTTCAATTACGGGGTATTTTGAGTAGCACCTAAAAATTGAGTATTATGCTTGTGTTACACTTCAATTTTAACACTTTTTAAAAAAAATATTTTAATTCAATTTTTTGAAGGTGTTAGACTTAAATTTTTGCATTTTTAAGAAGTTTTTGAAAAAATTGAAATTTCTGTGTGTTAGTCTTCAATTACGGAGTATTTTGAGTACGACATGAAAGTTGATTATTTTGCTTCTGTTATACTTCAATTGTAACATTTTTTTTTAAAATATCTTAACTGAATTTTTTAAAGGTATCAGACTTACGTTTTTCCAGTTTTATGAAATTTTTGAAAAAATTTAAATTTGTGTGTGTTAGTCTTCAATTACGGAGTATTTGGAGTACGAAATGAATATTGATTATTTTGCTTGTGTTACACTTAAATTTTAGTATTTTTTTTAAAAAATATCATAATTTTTTTTTGAAGGTGTCAGACTTCTGTTTTTACGTATTTATGAAATTTTTTAAAAAATTGAAATTTGTTTGTGTTAGTCTTCAATTACGGAGTATTTTGAGTACGACATGAAAATTGAGTATTTTACTTGTGTTACACTTCAGTTTTAATATTTTTTTATAAAAATATCTAAATTGAATTTTTGAAGGTGTTAGACTTCTTCTTTTTTCATTTTTATGACATTTTTGAAAAAATTGAAAAGTGTGTGTGTTAGTCTTCAATTACGGAGTATTTTGAGTACAACATGAAAATTAAGTAATTTGCTTGTGTTACACTTAAATTTTAGCATTTTTTTAAAAAAATATCATAATTTTTTTTTAAGGTGTTAGACTTCTGTTTTTACATATTTACGACATTTTTTAAAAAATTGAAATTTGTGTGTGTTTTTCTTCAATTACGGAGTATTTTGAGTACGACATGAAAATTGAGTATTTTACTTGTGTTACACTTCAGTTTTAATTTTTTAATTAAAAATATCTTAATTGAATTTTTGAAGGTGTTAGACTTCTTTTTTTTTTTCATTTTTATGACATGTTTTAAAAAAATTGAAAAGTGTGTGTGTTAGTCTTCAATTACGGAGTATTTTGAGTACAACATTAAAATTGAGTATTTTGCTTGACTTACACTTCAATTTTAGTATTTTTTAAAAAAATATCATAATTTAATTTTTTGAAGGTGTTAGACTTCTGTTTTTTGCAATTTTACTTAATTTGTGAAAAAATATAAATTTGTGTGTGTTAGTCTTCAATTACGGAGTATTTTGAGTAGCACATAAAAATTGAGTATTATGCTTGTGTTACACTTCAATTTTGACACTTTTTTTTTAAAATATCTTAATTCAATTTTTTCAAGGTGTTAGACTTCAATTTTTTAATTTTTAAGAAGTTTTTGAAAAAATTGAAATTTGTGTGTGTTAGTCTTCAATTACGGAGTATTTTGAGTACGACATGAAAATTGAGTATTTTGCTTCTGTTATACTTCAATTGTAACATTTTTTTAAAAAAATATCTTCACTGAATTTTTTATAGGTATCAGACTTACGTTTTTCCGATCTAAAGAAATTTTTGAAAAAATTTAAATTTGTGTGTGTTAGTCTTGAATTACGGAGTATTTGGAGTACGAAATGAAAATTGAGTATTTTCCTTGTGTTACACTTAAATTTTAGTATTTTTTTTAAAAAATATCATAAATTTTTTTTTAAGGTGTTAGACTTCTGTTTTTACATATTTACGAAATTGTTTAAAAAATTGAAATTTGTGTGTGTTAGTCTTCAATTACGGAGTATTTTGAGTACGACATGAAAATTGAGTAATTTACTTATGTTACACTTCAGTTTTAATATTTTTTATAAAAATATCTTAATTGAATTTTTGAGGGTGTTAGACTTCTTCTTTTTTCATTTTTATGACATTTTTTAAAAAATTGAAAAGTGTGTGTGTTAGTCTTCAATTTCGGAGTATTTTGAGCACAACATGAAAATTGAGTATTGTTCTTGACTTACACTTCAATTTTAGCATTTTTTTTAAAAATATAGTAATTTAATTTTTTTGAAGGTGTTAGACTTATGTTTTTGCAATTTTACGTAATTTTTGAAAAAATTGAAATTTCTGTGTGTTAGTCTTCAATTACAGAGTATTTTGAATAGCACATAAAAATTGAGAATTTTGCTTGTGTTATACTTCAATTTTAACACTTTTTTTAAAAAATATCTTAATTGAATTTATTGAAGGTGTTAGACTTCAATTTTTGCATTTTTAAGAAGTTTTAGAACAAATTGAAATTTGTGTGTGTTAGTCTTCAATTACGGAGTATTTTGAGTACAACATTAAAATTGAGTATTTTGCTTGACTTACACTTCAATTTTAGTATTTTTTTAAAAAATATCATAATTTAATTTTTTGAAGGTGTTAGACTTCTGTTTTTTGCAATTTTACTTAATTTGTGTCTGTTAGTCTTCAATTACGGAGTATTTTAAGTAACGCATAAAAATTGAGTATTATGCTTGTGTTACACTTCAATTTTGACACTTTTTTTAAAAAATATCTTAATTCAATTTTTTCAAGGTGTTAGACTTCAATTTTTTAATTTTTAAGAAGTTTTTGAAAAAATTGAAATTTGTGTGTGTTAAGTATTCAATTACGGAGTATTTTGAGTACGACATGAAAATTGAGTATTTTGCTTCTGTTATACTTCAATTGTAACATTTTTTTTTTAAAATATCTTAACTGAATTTTTTATAGGTATCAGACTTACATTTTTCCAATCTAAAGAAATTTTTGAAAAAATTTAAATTTGTGTGTGTTAGTCTTCAATTACGGAGTATTTGGAGTACGAAATGAAAATTGAGTATTATCCTTGTGTTACACTTAAATTTTAGTATTTTTTTTAAAAAATATCATAAATTTTTTTTTAAGGTGTTAGACTTCTGTTTCTACATATTTACGAAATTGTTTAAAAAATTGAAATTTGTGTGTGTTAGTCTTCAATTACGGAGTATTTTGAGTACGACATGAAAATTGAGTATTTTACTTATGTTACACTTCAGTTTTAATATTTTTTATAAAAATATCTTAATTGAATTTTTGAGGGTGTTAGACTTCTTCTTTTTTCATTTTGATGACATTTTTTAAAAAATTGAAAAGTGTGTGTGTTAGTCTTCAATTTCGGAGTATTTTGAGTACAACATGAAAATTGAGTATTGTTCTTGACTTACACTTCAATTTTAGCATTTTTTTTAAAAATATAGTAATTTAATTTTTTTGAAGATGTTAGACATATGTTTTTGCAATTTTACGTAATTTTTGAAAAAATTGAAATTTCTGTGTGTTAGTCTTCAATTACAGAGTATTTTGAATAGCACATAAAAATTGAGAATTTTGCTTGTGTTACACTTCAATTTTAACACTTTTTTTAAAAAATATCTTAATTGAATTTATTGAAGGTGTTAGACTTCATTTTTTGCATTTTTAAGAAGTTTTAGAACAAATTGAAATTTGTGTGTGTTAGTCTTCAATTACGGAGTATTTTGAGTACGACATGAAAATTGAGTATTTTGCTTTTGTTATACTTCAATTTTAACATTTTTTTAAAAAAATGTCTTAATTGAAGTTTTTGAATGTGTTAGACTTGCGTTTTTCCAGTTTTATGGAATTTTTGAAAATATTTAATTTTTGTGTGTTAGTCTTCAATTACGGAGTATTTGGAGTACGAAATGAAAATTGAGTATTTTGCTTGTGTTACACTTAAGTATTAGCATTTTTTTTTTTAAAAATCATAATTTTTTTTTTGAAGGTGTTAGACTTCTGTTTTTACATATTTACGAAATTTTTTAATAAATTGAAAAGTGTGTCTTTTAGTCTTCAATTACGGAGTATTTTGAGTACAACCTGAAAATTGAGTATTTTGCGAGACTTACACTTCAATTTTTGCATTTTTTAAAAAAATATCATAATTTAATTTTTTGAAGGTGTTAGACTTCTTTTTTGCAATTTTACGTAATTTTTTAAACAATTCAAATGTGTCTGTGTTAGTCTTCAATTACGGAGTATTTTGAGTAGCACCTAAAAATTGAGTATTATGCTTGTGTTACACTTCAATTTTAACACTTTTTTAAAAAAATATTTTAATTCAATTTTTTGAAGGTGTTAGACTTCAATTTTTGCCTTTTTAAGAAGTTTTTGAAAAAATTGAAATTTCTGTGTGTTAGTCTTCAATTACGGAGTATTTTGAGTACGACATGAAAATTGAGTATTTTGCATCTGTTATACTTCAATTGTAACATTTTTTTTAAAAAATATGTTAACTGAATTTTTTTTATAGGTATCAGACTTACGTTTTTCCAATCTAAAGAAATTTTTGAAAAAATTTAAATTTGTGTGTGTTAGTCTTCAATTACGGAGTATTTGGAGTACGAAATGAAAATTGAGTATTTTGCTTGTGTTACACTTAAATTTTAGTATTTTTTTTAAAAAATATCTTAAATTTTTTTTTAAGGTGTTAGACTTCTGTTTTTACGTATTTACGAAATTGTTTAAAAAATTAAAATTTGTGTGTGTTAGTCTTCAATTACGGAGTATTTTGAGTACAACATGAAAATTGAGTATTGTTCTTGACTTACACTTCAATTTTAGCATTTTTTTAAAAAATATAGTAATTTAATTTTTTTGAAGGTGTTAGACTTATGTTTTTGCAATTTTACGAAATTTTTTAATAAATTGAAAAGTGTGTCTTTTAGTCTTCAATTACGGAGTATTTTGAGTACAACCTGAAAATTGAGTATTTTGCTAGACTTACACTTCAATTTTTGCATTTTTTAAAAAAATATCATAATTTAATTTTTTGAAGGTGTTAGACTTCTTTTTTGCAATTTTACGTAGTTTTTTAAACAATTCAAATGTGTCTGTGTTAGTCTTCAATTACGGGGTATTTTGAGTAGCACCTAAAAATTGAGTATTATGCTTGTGTTACACTTCAATTTTAACACTTTTTAAAAAAAATATTTTAATTCAATTTTTTGAAGGTGTTAGACTTAAATTTTTGCATTTTTAAGAAGTTTTTGAAAAAATTGAAATTTCTGTGTGTTAGTCTTCAATTACGGAGTATTTTGAGTACGACATGAAAGTTGATTATTTTGCTTCTGTTATACTTCAATTGTAACATTTTTTTTTAAAACATCTTAACTGAATTTTTTATAGGTATCAGACTTACGTTTTTCCAGTCATAAGAAATTTTTGAAATATTTTAATTTGTGTGTGTTAGTCTTCAATTACGGAGTATTTGGAGTACGAAATGAAAATTGAGTATTTTTCTTGTGTTACACTTAAATTTTAGCATTTTTTTAAAAAAATATCATAATTTTTTTTTTTAAGGTGTTTGACTTCTGTTTTTAAATATTTACGACATTTTTTAAAAAATTGAAATTTGTGTGTGTTTTTCTTCAATTACGGAGTATTTTGAGTAAGACATGAAAATTGAGTATTTTACTTGTGTTACACTTCAGTTTTAATTTTTTCATTAAAAATATCTTAATTGAATTTTTGAAGGTGTTAGACTTCTTTTTTTTTCATTTTTATGACATTTTTAAAAAAAAATTGAAAAGTGTGTGTGTTAGTCTTCAATTACGGAGTATTTTGAGTACAACATTAAAATTGAGTATTTTGCTTGACTTACACTTCAATTTTAGTATTATTTTAAAAAATATCATAATTTAATTTTTTGAAGGTGTTAGACTTCTGTTTTTTGCAATTTTACTTAATTTGTGAAAAAATATAAATTTGTGTGTGTTAGTCTTCAATTACGGAGTATTTTGAGTAGCACATAAAAATTGAGTATTATGCTTGTGTTACACTTCAATTTTGACACTTTTTTTAAAAAATATCTTAATTCAATTTTTTCAAGGTGTTAGACTTCAATTTTTGAATTTTTAAGAAGTTTTTGAAAAAATTGAAATTTGTGTGTGTTTGTCTTCAATTACGGAGTATTTTGAGTACGACATGAAAATTGAGTATTTTGCTTCTGTTATACTTCAATTGTAACATTTTTTTAAAAAAATATCTTAACTGAATTTTTTATAGGTATCAGACTTACGTTTTTCCAATCTAAAGAAATTTTTGAAAAAATTTAAATTTGTGTGTGTTAGTCTTCAATTACGGAGTATTTGGAGTACGAAATGAAAATTGAGTATTTTGCTTGTGTTACACTTAAATTTTAGTATTTTTTTTAAAAAATATCATAAATTTTTTTTTTAAGGTGTTAGACTTCTGTTTTTACATATTTACGAAATTGTTTAAAAAATTGAAATTTGTGTGTGTTAGTCTTCAATTACGGAGTATTTTGAGTACGACATGAAAATTGAGTATTTTACTTATGTTACACTTCAGTTTTAATATTTTTTATAAAAATATCTTAATTGAATTTTTGAGGGTGTTAGACTTCTTCTTTTTTCATTTTTATGACATTTTTTAAAAAATTGAAAAGTGTGTGTGTTAGTCTTCAATTTCGGAGTATTTTGAGTACAACATGAAAATTGAGTATTGTTCTTGACTTACACTTCAATTTTAGCATTTTTTTTAAAAATATAGTTATTTAATTTTTTTGAAGGTGTGAGACTTATGTTTTTGCAATTTTACGTAATTTTTGAAAAAATTGAAATTTCTGTGTGTTAGTCTTCAATTACAGAGTATTTTGAATAGCACATAAAAATTGAGAATTTTGCTTGTGTTACACTTCAATTTTAACACTTTTTTTTTAAAATATCTTAATTGAATTTATTGAAGGTGTTAGACTTCAATTTTTGCATTTTTAAGAAGTTTTAGAACAAATTGAAATTTGTGTGTGTTAGTCTTCAATTACGGAGTATTTTGAGTACGACATGAAAATTGAGTATTTTGCTTCTGTTATACTTCAATTTTAACATTTTTTTAAAAAAATGTCTTAATTGAAGTTTTTGAATGTGTTAGACTTACGTTTTTCCAGTTTTATGAAATTTTTGAAAATTTTTAATTTGTGTGTGTTAGTCTTCAATTACGGAGTATTTGGAGTACGAAATGAAAATTGAGTATTTTGCTTGACTTACACTTCAATTTTAGTATTTTTTTAAAAAATATCATAATTTAATTTTTTGAAGGTGTTAGACTTCTGTTTTTTGCAATTTTACTTAATTTGTGTGTGTTAGTCTTCAATTACGGAGTATTTTAAGTAGCACATAAAAATTGAGTATTATGCCTGTGTTACACTTCAATTTTGACACTTTTTTTAAAAAATATCTTAATTCAATTTTTTCAAGGTGTTAGACTTCAATTTTTTAATTTTTAAGAAGTTTTTGAAAAAATTGAAATTTGTGTGTGTTGGTCTTCAATTACGGAGTATTTTGAGTACGACATGAAAATTGAGTATTTTGCTTCTGTTATACTTCAATTGTAACATTTTTTTTAAAAATATCTTAACTGAATTTTTTATAGGTATCAGACTTATGTTTTTCCAATCTAAAGAAATTTTTGAAAAAATTTAAATTTGTGTGTGTTAGTCTTCAATTACGGAGTATTTGCAGTACGAAATGAAAATTGAGTATTTTCCTTGTGTTACACTTAAATTTTAGTATTTTTTTTTTAAAATATCATAAATTTTTTTTTTAAGGTGTTAGACTTCTGTTTTTACATATTTACGAAATTGTTTAAAAAATTGAAATTTGTGTGTGTTAGTCTTCAATTACGGAGTATTTTGAGTACGACAAGAAAATTGAGTATTTTACTTATGTTACACTTCCGTTTTAATATTTTTTATAAAAATATCTTAATTGAATTTTTGAGGGTGTTAGACTTCTTCTTTTTTCATTTTTATGACATTTTTTAAAAAATTGAAAAGTGTGTGTGTTAGTCTTCAATTTCGGAGTATTTTGAGTACAACATGAAAATTGAGTATTGTTCTTGACTTACACTTCAATTTTAGCATTTTTTTTAAAAATATAGTAATTTAATTTTTTTGAAGGTGTTAGACTTATGTTTTTGCAATTTTACGTAATTTTTGAAAAAATTGAAATTTCTGTGTGTTAGTCTTCAATTACAGAGTATTTTGAATAGCACATAAAAATTGAGAATTTTGCTTGTGTTACACTTCAATTTTAACACTTTTTTTAAAAAATATCTTAATTGAATTTATTGAAGGTGTTAGACTTCAATTTTTGCGTTTTTAAGAAGTTGTAGAACAAATTGAAATTTGTGTGTGTTAGTCTTCAATTACGGAGTATTTTGAGTACGACATGAAAATTGAGTATTTTGCTTCTGTTATACTTCAATTTTAACATTTTTTTAAAAAAATGTCTTAATTGAAGTTTTTGAATGTGTTAGACTTACGTTTTTCCAGTTTTATGAAATTTTTGAAAATTTTTAATTTTTGTGTGTTAGTCTTCAATTACGGAGTATTTGGAGTACGAAATGAAAATTGAGTATTTTGCTTGTGTTACACTTAAGTATTAGCATTTCTTTTTTAAAAAATCATAATTTTTTTTTTGAAGGTGTTAGACTTCTGTTTTTACATATTTACGAAATTTTTTAATAAATTGAAAAGTGTGTCTTTTAGTCTTCAATTACGGAGTATTTTGAGTACAACCTGAAAATTGAGTATTTTGCGAGACTTACACTTCAATTTTTGCATTTTTTAAAAAAATATCATAATTTACTTTTTTGAAGGTGTTAGACTTCTTTTTTGCAATTTTACGTAATTTTTTAAACAATTCAAATGTGTCTGTGTTAGTCTTCAATTACGGAGTATTTTGAGTAGCACCTAAAAATTGAGTATTATGCTTGTGTTACACTTCAATTTTAACACTTTTTTAAAAAAATATTTTAATTCAATTTTTTGAAGGTGTTAGACTTCAATTTTTGCATTTTTAAGAAGTTTTTGAAAAAATTGAAATTTCTGTGTGTTAGTCTTCAATTACGGAGTATTTTGAGTACGACATGAAAGTTGATTATTTTGCTTCTGTTATACTTCAATTGTAACATTTTTTTTTAAAACATCTTAACTGAATTTTTTATAGGTATCAGACTTACGTTTTTCCAGTTATAAGAAATTTTTGAAATATTTTAATTTGTGTGTGTTAGTCTTCAATTACGGAGTATTTGGAGTACGAAATGAAAATTGAGTATTTTGCTTGTGTTACACTTAAATTTTAGCATTTTTTTAAAAAAATATCATAATTTTTTTTTTAAGGTGTTAGACTTCTGTTTTTACATATTTACGACATTTTTTAAAAAATTGAAATTTGTGTGTGTTTTTCTTCAATTACGGAGTATTTTGAGTAAGACATGAAAATTGAGTATTTTACTTGTGTTACACTTCAGTTTTAATTTTTTCATTAAAAATATCTTAATTGAAATTTTGAAGGTGTTAGACTTCTTTTTTTTTTCATTTTTATGACATTTTTAAAAAAAATTGAAAAGTGTGTGTGTTCGTCTTCAATTACGGAGTATTTTGAGTACAACATTAAAATTGAGTATTTTGCTTGACTTACACTTCAATTTTAGTATTATTTTAAAAAATATCATAATTTAATTTTTTGAAGGTGTTAGACTTCTGTTTTTTGCAATTTTACTTAATTTGTGAAAAAATATAAATTTGTGTGTGTTAGTCTTCAATCACGGAGTATTTTGAGTAGCACATAAAAATTGAGTATTATGCTTGTGTTACACTTCAATTTTGACACTTTTTTTAAAAAATATCTTAATTCAATTTTTTCAAGGTGTTAGACTTCAATTTTTGAATTTTTAAGAAGTTTTTGAAAAAATTGAAATTTGTGTGTGTTACTCTTCAATTACGGAGTATTTTGAGTACGACATGAAAATTGAGTATTTTGCTTCTGTTATACTTCAATTGTAACATTTTTTTAAAAAAATATCTTAACTGAATTTTTTATAGGTATCAGACTTACGTTTTTCCAATCTAAAGAAATTTTTGAAAAAATTTAAATTTGTGTGTGTTAGTCTTCAATTACGGAGTATTTGGAGTACGAAATGAAAATTGAGTATTTTCCTTGTGTTACACTTAAATTTTAGTATTTTTTTTAAAAAATATCATAAATTTTTTTTTAAGGTGTTAGACTTCTGTTTTTACATATTTACGAAATTGTTTAAAAAATTGAAATTTGTGTGTGTTAGTCTTCAATTACGGAGTATTTTGAGTACGACATGAAAATTGAGTATTTTACTTATGTTACACTTCAGTTTTAATATTTTTTATAAAAATATCTTAATTGAATTTTTCAGGGTGTTAGACTTCTTCTTTTTTCATTTTTATGACATTTTTTAAAAAATTGAAAAGTGTGTGTGTTAGTCTTCAATTTCGGAGTATTTTGAGTACAACATGAAAATTGAGGATTGTTCTTGACTTACACTTCAATTTTAGCATTTTTTTTAAAAATATAGTTATTTAATTTTTTTGAAGGTGTTAGACTTATGTTTTTGCAATTTTACGTAATTTTTGAAAAAATTGAAATTTCTGTGTGTTAGTCTTCAATTACAGAGTATTTTGAATAGCACATAAAAATTTAGAATTTTGCTTGTGTTACACTTCAATTTTAACACTTTTTTTAAAAAATATCTTAACTGAATTTATTGAAGGTGTTAGACTTCAATTTTTGCATTTTTAAGAAGTTTTAGAACATATTGAAATTTGTGTGTGTTAGTCTTCAATTACGGAGTATTTTGAGTACGACATGAAAATTGAGTATTTTGCTTCTGTTATACTTCAATTTTAACACTTTTTTAAAAAAATGTCTTAATTGAAGTTTTTGAATGTGTTAGACTTACGTTTTTCCAGTTTTATGAAATTTTTTAAAATTTTTAATTTGTGTGTGTTAGTCTTCAATTACGGAGTATTTGGAGTACGAAATGAAAATTGAGTATTTTGATTGTGTTACACTTAGGTATTAGCATTTTTTTTTTAAAAAATCATAATTTTTTTTTTGAAGGTGTTAGACTTATGTTTTTACATATTTACGAAATTTTTTAATAAATTGAAAAGTGTGTCTTTTAGTCTTCAATTACGGAGTATTTTGAGTACAACCTGAAAATTGAGTATTTTGCGAGACTTACACTTCAATTTTTGCATTTTTTAAAAAAATATCATAATTTAATTTTTTGAAGGTGTTAGACTTCTTTTTTGCAATTTTACGTAATTTTTTAAACAATTCAAATGTGTCTGTGTTAGTCTTCAATTACGGAGTATTTTCAGTAGCACCTAAAAATTGAGTATTATGCTTGTGTTACAGTTCAATTTTAACACTTTTTTAAAAAAATATTTTAATTCAATTTTTTGAAGGTGTTAGACTTCAATTTTTGCATTTTTAAGAAGTTTTTGAAAAAATTGAAATTTCTGTGTGTTAGTCTTCAATTACGGAGTATTTTGAGTACGACATGAAAGTTGATTATTTTGCTTCTGTTATACTTCAATTGTAACATTTTTTTTTAAAACATCTTAACTGAATTTTTTATAGGTATCAGACTTACGTTTTTCCAGTTATAAGAAATTTTTGAAATATTTTAATTTGTGTGTGTTAGTCTTCAATTACGGAGTATTTGGAGTACGAAATGAAAATTGAGTATTTTGCTTGTGTTACACTTAAATTTTAGCATTTTTTTAAAAAAATATCATAATTTTTTTTTTAAGGTGTTAGACTTCTGTTTTTACATATTTACGACATTTTTTAAAAAATTGAAATTTGTGTGTGTTTTTCTTCAATTACGGAGTATTTTGAGTAAGACATGAAAATTGAGTATTTTACTTGTGTTACACTTCAGTTTTAATTTTTTCATTAAAAATATCTTAATTGAATTTTTGAAGGTGTTAGACTTCTTTTTTTTTTCATTTTTATGACATTTTTAAAAAAAATTGAAAAGTGTGTGTGTTAGTCTTCAATTACGGAGTATTTTGAGTACAATATTAAAATTGAGTATTGTGCTTGACTTACACTTCAATTTTAGTATTTTTTTAAAAAATATCATAATTTAATTTTTTGAAGGTGTTAGACTTCTGTTTTTTGCAATTTTACTTAATTTGTGATAAAATATAAATGTGTGTGTGTTAGTCTTCAATTACGGAGTATTTTGAGTAGCACATAAAAATTGAGTATTATGCTTGTGTTACACTTCAATTTTGACACTTTTTTTAAAAAATATCTTAATTCAATTTTTTCAAGGTGTTAGACTTCAATTTTTGAATTTTTAAGAAGTTTTTGAAAAAATTGAAATTTGTGTGTGTTAGTCTTCAATTACGGAGTATTTTGAGTACGACATGAAAATTGAGTATTTTGCTTCTGTTATACTTCAATTGTAACATTTTTTTAAAAAAATATCTTAACTGAATTTTTTATAGGTATCAGACTTACGTTTTTCCAATCTAAAGAAATTTTTGAAAAAATTTAAATTTGTGTGTGTTAGTCTTCAATTACGGAGTATTTGGAGTACGAAATGAAAATTGAGTATTTTGCTTGTGTTACACTTAAATTTTAGTATTTTTTTTAAAAAATATCATAAATTTTTTTTTAAGGTGTTAGACTTCTGTTTTTACATATTTACGAAATTGTTTAAAAAATTGAAATTTGTGTGTGTTAGTCTTCAATTACGGAGTATTTTGAGTACGACATGAAAATTGAGTATTTTACTTATGTTACACTTCAGTTTTAATATTTTTTATAAAAATATCTTAATTGAATTTTTGAGGGTGTTAGACTTCTTCTTTTTTCATTTTTATGACATTTTTTAAAAAATTGAAAAGTGTGTGTGTTAGTCTTCAATTTCGGAGTATTTTGAGTACAACATGAAAATTGAGTATTGTTCTTGACTTACACTTCAATTTTAGCATTTTTTTTAAAAATATAGTAATTTAATTTTTTTGAAGGTGTTAGACTTATGTTTTTGCAATTTTACGTAATTTTTGAAAAAATTGAAATTTCTGTGTGTTAGTCTTCAATTACAGAGTATTTTGAATAGCACATAAAAATTGAGAATTTTGCTTGTGTTACACTTCAATTTTAACACTTTTTTTAAAAAATATCTTAATTGAATTTATTGAAGGTGTTAGACTTCAATTTTTGCGTTTTTAAGAAGTTGTAGAACAAATTGAAATTTGTGTGTGTTAGTCTTCAATTACGGAGTATTTTGAGTACGACATGAAAATTGAGTATTTTGCTTCTGTTATACTTCAATTTTAACATTTTTTTAAAAAAATGTCTTAATTGAAGTTTTTGAATGTGTTAGACTTACGTTTTTCCAGTTTTATGAAATTTTTGAAAATTTTTAATTTTTGTGTGTTAGTCTTCAATTACGGAGTATTTGGAGTACGAAATGAAAATTGAGTATTTTGCTTGTGTTACACTTAAGTATTAGCATTTCTTTTTTAAAAAATCATAATTTTTTTTTTGAAGGTGTTAGACTTCTGTTTTTACATATTTACGAAATTTTTTAATAAATTGAAAAGTGTGTCTTTTAGTCTTCAATTACGGAGTATTTTGAGTACAACCTGAAAATTGAGTATTTTGCGAGACTTACACTTCAATTTTTGCATTTTTTAAAAAAATATCATAATTTACTTTTTTGAAGGTGTTAGACTTCTTTTTTGCAATTTTACGTAATTTTTTAAACAATTCAAATGTGTCTGTGTTAGTCTTCAATTACGGAGTATTTTGAGTAGCACCTAAAAATTGAGTATTATGCTTGTGTTACACTTCAATTTTAACACTTTTTTAAAAAAATATTTTAATTCAATTTTTTGAAGGTGTTAGACTTCAATTTTTGCCTTTTTAAGAAGTTTTTGAAAAAATTGAAATTTCTGTGTGTTAGTCTTCAATTACGGAGTATTTTGAGTACGACATGAAAATTGAGTATTTTGCTTCTGTTATACTTCAATTGTAACATTTTTTTTTTAAAATATGTTAACTGAATTTTTTTATAGGTATCAGACTTACGTTTTTCCAATCTAAAGAAATTTTTGAAAAAATTTAAATTTGTGTGTGTTAGTCTTCAATTACGGAGTATTTGGAGTACGAAATGAAAATTGAGTATTTTGCTTGTGTTAAACTTAAATTTTAGTATTTTTTTAAAAAAATATCATAAATTTTTTTTTTAAGGTGTTAGACTTCTGTTTTTACGTATTTACGAAATTGTTTAAAAAATTGAAATTTGTGTGTGTTAGTCTTCAATTAAGGAGTATTTTGAGTACAACATGAAAATTGAGTATTGTTCTTGACTTACACTTCAATTTTAGCATTTTTTTAAAAATTATAGTAATTTAATTTTTTTGAAGGTGTTAGACTTATGTTTTTGCAATTTTACGAAATTTTTTAATAAATTGAAAAGTGTGTCTTTTAGTCTTCAATTACGGAGTATTTTGAGTACAACCTGAAAATTGAGTATTTTGCTAGACTTACACTTCAATTTTTGCATTTTTTAAAAAAATATCATAATTTAATTTTTTTGAAGGTGTTAGACTTCTTTTTTGCAATTTTACGTAATTTTTTAAACAATTCAAATGTGTCTGTGTTAGTTTTCAATTACGGGGTATTTTGAGTAGCACCTGAAAATTGAGTATTATGCTTGTGTTACACTTCAATTTTAACACTTTTTTTAAAAAATATTTTAATTCAATTTTTTGAAGGTGTTAGACTTCAATTTTTGCATTTTTAAGAAGTTTTTGAAAAAATTGAAATTTCTGTGTGTTAGTCTTCAATTACGGAGTATTTTGAGTACGACATGAAAGTTGATTATTTTGATTCTGTCATACTTCAATTGTAACATTTTTTTTTAAAACATCTTAACTGAATTTTTTATAGGTATCAGACTTACGTTTTTCCAGTTATAAGAAATTTTTGAAATATTTTAATTTGTGTGTGTTAGTCTTCAATTACGGAGTATTTGGAGTACGAAATGAAAATTGAGTATTTTGCTTGTGTTACACTTAAATTTTAGCATTTTTTTAAAAAAATATCATAATTTTTTTTTTAAGGTGTTAGACTTCTGTTTTTACATATTTACGACATTTTTTAAAAAATTGAAATTTGTGTGTGTTTTTCTTCAATTACGGAGTATTTTGAGTAAGACATGAAAATTGAGTATTTTACTTGTGTTACACTTCAGTTTTAATTTTTTCATTAAAAATATCTTAATTGAAATTTTGAAGGTGTTAGACTTCTTTTTTTTTCATTTTTATGACATTTTTAAAAAAAATTGAAAAGTGTGTGTGTTCGTCTTCAATTACGGAGTATTTTGAGTACAACATTAAAATTGAGTATTTTGCTTGACTTACACTTCAATTTTAGTATTATTTTAAAAAATATCATAATTTAATTTTTTGAAGGTGTTAGACTTCTGTTTTTTGCAATTTTACTTAATTTGTGAAAAAATATAAATTTGTGTGTGTTAGTCTTCAATTACGGAGTATTTTGAGTAGCACATAAAAATTGAGTATTATGCTTGTGTTACACTTCAATTTTGACACTTTTTTTAAAAAATATCTTAATTCAATTTTTTCAAGGTGTTAGACTTCAATTTTTGAATTTTTAAGAAGTTTTTGAAAAAATTGAAATTTGTGTGTGTTACTCTTCAATTACGGAGTATTTTGAGTACGACATGAAAATTGAGTATTTTGCTTCTGTTATACTTCAATTGTAACATTTTTTTAAAAAAATATCTTAACTGAATTTTTTATAGGTATCAGACTTACGTTTTTCCAATCTAAAGAAATTTTTGAAAAAATTTAAATTTGTGTGTGTTAGTCTTCAATTACGGAGTATTTGGAGTACGAAATGAAAATTGAGTATTTTCCTTGTGTTACACTTAAATTTTAGTATTTTTTTTAAAAAATATCATAAATTTTTTTTTAAGGTGTTAGACTTCTGTTTTTACATATTTACGAAATTGTTTAAAAAATTGAAATTTGTGTGTGTTAGTCTTCAATTACGGAGTATTTTGAGTACGACATGAAAATTGAGTATTTTACTTATGTTACACTTCAGTTTTAATATTTTTTATAAAAATATCTTAATTGAATTTTTCAGGGTGTTAGACTTCTTCTTTTTTCATTTTTATGACATTTTTTAAAAAATTGAAAAGTGTGTGTGTTAGTCTTCAATTTCGGAGTATTTTGAGTACAACATGAAAATTGAGGATTGTTCTTGACTTACACTTCAATTTTAGCATTTTTTTTAAAAATATAGTTATTTAATTTTTTTGAAGGTGTTAGACTTATGTTTTTGCAATTTTACGTAATTTTTGAAAAAATTGAAATTTCTGTGTGTTAGTCTTCAATTACAGAGTATTTTGAATAGCACATAAAAATTTAGAATTTTGCTTGTGTTACACTTCAATTTTAACACTTTTTTTAAAAAATATCTTAATTGAATTTATTGAAGGTGTTAGACTTCAATTTTTGCATTTTTAAGAAGTTTTAGAACATATTGAAATTTGTGTGTGTTAGTCTTCAATTACGGAGTATTTTGAGTACGACATGAAAATTGAGTATTTTGCTTCTGTTATACTTCAATTTTAACATTTTTTTAAAAAAATGTCTTAATTGAAGTTTTTGAATGTGTTAGACTTACGTTTTTCCAGTTTTATGAAATTTTTTAAAATTTTTAATTTGTGTGTGTTAGTCTTCAATTACGGAGTATTTGGAGTACGAAATGAAAATTGAGTATTTTGATTGTGTTACACTTAGGTATTAGCATTTTTTTTTTAAAAAATCATAATTTTTTTTTTGAAGGTGTTAGACTTATGTTTTTACATATTTACGAAATTTTTTAATAAATTGAAAAGTGTGTCTTTTAGTCTTCAATTACGGAGTATTTTGAGTACAACCTGAAAATTGAGTATTTTGCGAGACTTACACTTCAATTTTTGCATTTTTTAAAAACATATCATAATTTAATTTTTTGAAGGTGTTAGACTTCTTTTTTGCAATTTTACGTAATTTTTTAAACAATTCAAATGTGTCTGTGTTAGTCTTCAATTACGGAGTATTTTCAGTAGCACCTAAAAATTGAGTATTATGCTTGTGTTACACTTCAATTTTAACACTTCTTTAAAAAAATATTTTAATTCAATTTTTTGAAGGTGTTAGACTTCAATTTTTGCATTTTTAAGAAGTTTTTGAAAAAATTGAAATTTCTGTGTGTTAGTCTTCAATTACGGAGTATTTTGAGTACGACATGAAAGTTGATTATTTTGCTTCTGTTATACTTCAATTGTAACATTTTTTTTTAAAACATCTTAACTGAATTTTTTATAGGTATCAGACTTACGTTTTTCCAGTTATAAGAAATTTTTGAAATATTTTAATTTGTGTGTGTTAGTCTTCAATTACGGAGTATTTGGAGTACGAAATGAAAATTGAGTATTTTGCTTGTGTTACACTTAAATTTTAGCATTTTTTTAAAAAAATATCATAATTTTTTTTTTAAGGTGTTAGACTTCTGTTTTTACATATTTACGACATTTTTTAAAAAATTGAAATTTGTGTGTGTTTTTCTTCAATTACGGAGTATTTTGAGTAAGACATGAAAATTGAGTATTTTACTTGTGTTACACTTCAGTTTTAATTTTTTCATTAAAAATATCTTAATTGAATTTTTGAAGGTGTTAGACTTCTTTTTTTTTTCATTTTTATGACATTTTTAAAAAAAATTGAAAAGTGTGTGTGTTAGTCTTCAATTACGGAGTATTTTGAGTACAATATTAAAATTGAGTATTGTGCTTGACTTACACTTCAATTTTAGTATTTTTTTAAAAAATATCATAATTTAATTTTTTGAAGGTGTTAGACTTCTGTTTTTTGCAATTTTACTTAATTTGTGAAAAAATATAAATGTGTGTGTGTTAGTCTTCAATTACGGAGTATTTTGAGTAGCACATAAAAATTGAGTATTATGCTTGTGTTACACTTCAATTTTGACACTTTTTTTAAAAAATATCTTAATTCAATTTTTTCAAGGTGTTAGACTTCAATTTTTGAATTTTTAAGAAGTTTTTGAAAAAATTGAAATTTGTGTGTGTTAGTCTTCAATTACGGAGTATTTTGAGTACGACATGAAAATTGAGTATTTTGCTTCTGTTATACTTCAATTGTAACATTTTTTTAAAAAAATATCTTAACTGAATTTTTTATAGGTATCAGACTTACGTTTTTCCAATCTAAAGAAATTTTTGAAAAAATTTAAATTTGTGTGTGTTAGTCTTCAATTACGGAGTATTTGGAGTACGAAATGAAAATTGAGTATTTTGCTTGTGTTACACTTAAATTTTAGTATTTTTTTTAAAAAATATCATAAATTTTTTTTTAAGGTGTTAGACTTCTGTTTTTACATATTTACGAAATTGTTTAAAAAATTGAAATTTGTGTGTGTTAGTCTTCAATTACGGAGTATTTTGAGTACGACATGAAAATTGAGTATTTTACTTATGTTACACTTCAGTTTTAATATTTTTTATAAAAATATCTTAATTGAATTTTTGAGGGTGTTAGACTTCTTCTTTTTTCATTTTTATGACATTTTTTAAAAAATTGAAAAGTGTGTGTGTTAGTCTTCAATTTCGGAGTATTTTGAGTACAACATGAAAATTGAGGATTGTTCTTGACTTACACTTCAATTTTAGCATTTTTTTAAAAAATATAGTTATTTAATTTTTTTGAAGGTGTTAGACTTATGTTTTTGCAATTTTACGTAATTTTTGAAAAAATTGAAATTTCTGTGTGTTAGTCTTCAATTACAGAGTATTTTGAATAGCACGTAAAAATTTAGAATTTTGCTTGTGTTACACTTCAATTTTAACACTTTTTTTAAAAAATATCTTAATTGAATTTATTGAAGGTGTTAGACTTCAATTTTTGCATTTTTAAGAAGTTTTAGAACAAATTGAAATTTCTGTGTGTTAGTCTTCAATTACGGAGTATTTTGAGTACGACATGAAAATAGAGTATTTTGCTTGTGTTACACTTCAATTTTATCATTTTTTAAAAAAATATCTTATTTTTTTTTTTAATTTGTTAGACTTCAGTTTTTGCATTTTCAAGAAATTTTTGAAAAAATTTAAATGGGTGTGTGTTAGTCTTCAATTACGGAGTATTTTGAGTACGACATGAAAATTGAGTATTTTGCTTGTGTTACACTTCAATTTTAGCATTTTTTTAAACAAATATCATAATTATATTTAAGGTGTTAGACTTCTGTTTTTGCAATTTTACGAAATTTTTGAAAAATTGAAATTTGTGTGTGTTAGTCTTCAATTACGGAGTATTTTGCGTACGACATACAAATTGAGTATTATGCTTGTTTTACATTTCAATTTTAGCATTTTTTTTAAAAAATAACTTAATTGAATTATTTGAAGGTGTTAGACTTCAGTTTTTGCATTTTTAAGAAATTTTTGTAAAAATTTAAATTTTTGTATGTTAGTCTTCAATTACGGAGTATTATGAGTACGACAAAAATATTGAGTATTTTGGTTGTGCTGCACTTCAATTTTAGCATATTTTTATAAAATATTATAATTTTATTTTTTGAAGGTGTTAGACTTCTGTTTTTGCATTCTTACGAAATTTTTGAGTAAATTGAAATTTGTGTGTGTTAGTCTTCAATTACGGAATATTTTGAATACGACATGCAAATTGAGTATTTAGCTTGTGTTACACTTCAATTTTAACATTTTTCTAAAAAATATCTTAATTGAATTTTTTGAAGGTGTTAGACTTCAGTTTTTGCATTTTTAAGAAATTTTTGAAAAAATTTAAATTTGTATCTGTTAGTCTTCAATTAAAGAGTATTTTGAGTACGACATGAAAATTGAGTATTTTTCTTGTGTTACACTTCAATTTTAGCATTTTTTAAAAAATATCATAATTTTATTTTTGAAGGTGTAAAACTCTTCTATTTTTGCATTTTTACGAAATTTTTGAAAATATTGATATTTGTGTGTGTTAGTTTTCAATTACGGAGTTTTTTTAGTACGATATTTGTGTGTGTTACCTTGTGTGGCACTTCAATTTTAACATTTTTACAAAAATATTAAAATTCTGCAAATGGGGGGCAGGGGGTAAAAATCTATGGATTGATGCTTTCGTAGTTGCTGCCTTGATCGCTTCGATTTCAGTAACACGCACGTCCCACGCCCGCTCGATTCGACACCTAGATCGAAGCTCCAATTTTTCGTATACAATCGGAATTTCTCCGGTTCGTCTCCGACTTTGCTTGACCTTGATCACCACAGAAAAATCTCAAAAAGGGGGGTAAAAATCTCAAAAAGGGGGGGTGGGGGTGGGGTGGGGGATGAGGGGGTGGGGGGAAATCTGCAAAGGGGCAGGGTAGGGGGTAAAAATCGCCAAAGGTGGAGTAAGGAGGTAAAAATCTCAAAAGGGGGTATGGGGTAAAACTCTCCAAAGGGGGGATAGGGGGGTAGGGGCTAAAAATCTCCAAAAGGGGGTAAAAATCTACAAAGGAGGGGTAGGGAGGTAAAATCTGCAAAGGGGGGGTACGTAGGGGGTAAAAATCTGCAGGGGGGGGGGGTACGTAGGGGGTAAAATTTTCGGGTTAGGTAGTAAAAATCTGCAAAATGGGGTGGGTAAGGGATAAAAATCTGCAAAGGGAGGGTAGGGGAGGAGTAAAAATCTGCAAAGTGGAGGGGGTAGGAGGGTATAAATCTCCAAAGGGGGGTAGGGGGTAAAAATATGCAAAAGGGGGTAGGGTGGTAAAAAAAACTACAAAGGGGGGGGGGGGGGGGGGGGGGGGGGGGGGGGGGGTAAGAGAGTAAAAATATGCAAAGGGGGGTCGGGGGGTAAAAATTGAAAAGGTGGGTAGGGGGTCAAAATCAGCAAAGGAGGGATAGGCTGTAAAAATCTGCAAAGCAACCTCAATTCCTATTCACTACCTATAATGGCGAGTCTTGACATGATATTTTCGGAGGTAAAATGAAAAATTCTGAAATTTGATTGCACGAATTTTTTTTTGGACGGCAACAATAAATTTTACACTGTTATATTAATAAAATACACTGGTCATTAAATATATATATTATTCGGCGAAAATATTGAGGAAGCGACCGTCCCTCCTAATTCCTACTAAGATCCGTCCCTGCTTATAAGTACCTTGTCAAGTACCCGAAAACTGGGTACCTCCTGTCGCAACATCAAAATTGGACAAATTTCTATCCTTAATGCAGAACCTACCATTATTATATAAACAAAAATATCGATATTTTAGGGTGTGTTAAGACACCTACCAATTCTGACCGGATTGGTAATTATATTGACAACTTAGAATTGACTTAATGTGATTTTTTATTACCTGTGGAGGGAAGTTATTTCAAAACATAATCACAATATTCTCATGAAAAGATAAAACAATTATTGTGTTAGTTTTACTGCATAATTTCAAAAGAAAAATTAATTTAATGATTTTTAGTTGAATTGTACCATTTGTATTTTAGTAGCGTTGTTCGTAAATTCGAGAGAGAGTCGTTCCATGGCTTCTAATTCTATGTGATCTCTTTGAGCTCTTAAATTTCAAATATCATGAAAAAAAAAACATTCAAAATAAGTTTTGCCATTACTGAATATATCAATTTATAAATATTTCTGCTCAATTAACTCTTAATTTAACACGTAATATATGATAGAATGTCATTACTGAACATATCAATTTTAGTATTTTTGTCTAGTTTTTCGA
Source organism: Luzula sylvatica (assembly GCA_946800325.1). NCBI lineage: Eukaryota > Viridiplantae > Streptophyta > Magnoliopsida > Poales > Juncaceae > Luzula > Luzula sylvatica. The sequence goes on along the minus strand of OX326960.1, from coordinate 18,863,296 downwards.
TCTAAAACTTATATTTACCTCCGAAGAATACTCCTTCCTCGGTTGCTTCACGAGGCCATGTCAAGTTGTCAACATGAACTTGGGGAACAATATGAAAAGTTGGGGTTGAAAAGAAGAAGATAGGTAAGGGTAGAATTGTCATTTTACTGTCATTTTATATTTTTTCGTTAAGTTAATCATAAAAGTTAACTCTGGATAAATTTGATACAAGTGTAGTTTTAAGAGGATAAATTCGATATTGTTAGATTGATGGGGATAAATTGGTTATATTGAGATTCAAGAGGGATATAAAAAAAATTGTCCCTTTTATAATTATGTATCTTAACAATTTTCTTGAATAATAATAGGGAAATTTTCAAATAACCTCCTAACTTTTTTTGAATTTCAAAAAAAAATCCTAACTTTTGAAAAACTCCACAAAAAAAAAAACCTACATAAAAGGTTTCCTTTTTAATTACCTCCCTATAGGGGTATTTCATGGTATTACATTTTTTTTTGGACCAAAATACCCCTTTATTTTTCATATTTAAATTTAATAAACATATTTTTGTATTATTTTATTAATTTAAAATTACCATAAATATTTCTTAACATATACTAATTTAAAAAAATTATATGTCATATACGTAATTTATATCCTTTGTTTATTATGTATTTTATAATAGAAAACTAAAATGATATAAAAAAAATATTTCTGAAAATATCTTGACAAATTATATTATTCCAGTATTTAGTTTTAATTTTCAATAGTTGTTCATAAAAATAGTTACTAAATAGTATTTCTTACCAAATTAGCAATGCAGGAACATTAAAACTAGCATGAAAATAATAATGTCGTTAGTTCTAATTTCAACTACTAATTTTATTTCAGCAGCTAGTTTTTTAGTAACTATTTTTTTTAAAAACTATTGAGTTCACCAGCTAGGGGTGTACACGAAATTCTCCAACCCGCCCAACCCGACCCAAACCGGCCAGTTTTTTTGCTGGTTTCGAAGTTGTTTGGTCGGATCCGGATTGGAACTTTGACAAACCCGAATGTATGGGTTGGGTTACGGATCAGAAACTAAAATCCGCATTAACCCAACCCGACCCGTATAATTCCAAATTTCCAACTAATTGTTTAATATCTATTATAAATTGTATGGTATGCTATTTTTCATTAATTATATTACTATGATTTGTTTATTATTAATAATTTTCAATATTATATAGTACCTTATCTTCTTTTACCTTATATGAATATTATGTTTATCAAGTAATTAAAATTTCTCAAATTAAAATACAAAAATTCTTAACTTGAATCATATATGACATGTTTTGTTTTATGTCAAAAATGAGTATTTTCTTTTGATATTTTTTATTTTGTTTTAAGAGTATGCTTCGTCTTTTGTTGTTATTTTGAGTTCACTTTAATAGTAAGATTTTGTATTTCTTAATGATATCACTAGATCAATTTTGTCATGAAATATATAATTAGTTCGAAGTTTGAAAAATTTCTGTATAATCTGTGTTTTATATCTATTATTGGAAAATATGACATAAATATAATGAGATGTTGATTATGCATGTTTAATTTTGATTTGCGTATTTGTAAATCATTTTTCGATGATCTAATTAAAAATATAATTTTTGTTGCATATTTTTTATGAACATATGAACATATATATAGTATATATATTTACAAAAAAAATCCGGGTAACCCGCCCAACCCGGTTAAAATGGGTTTAAAAATTTTTATAAGTATCATGGATTGGGTTGGGTTGGAAAAATGAAAACCCGTTCTGGTTGGGTTGGGTTACAATTTAGTTAAAAACCCGTCCAACCCGGTCTATGTACACCCCTATCACCAGCTAATTGGTAATAGTTGTTAATAAACAATAGTTACCAAAAAACTAACTTCTGAAATAAAAATAGTTACTATAAAACTAGCTGCTGAAATTAAAATTAGTTGCTGAAATTAAAATTAGCGACAATATTATTTTAATTCAAGTTTTAATTTTCATTCATTCATTGTTAATTTGGATAGAAAAACTTTCAGTAACTATTTTTATTAACAACTATTGAACATTAAAACCAAATACTAGAATATATTAATTTGTGAAGATTTTTCAGGAATATTTTTTTATCAACTTTTTGTTTAGTTTTAGTTTTCTATGATGAAATATATAATAAATAAACGATTAATATGTATAAAGTTAAGAAAATTTCTCTCATTTGGTTGCTCCACGTCATCAAATTTTAATAATTTACATATGTACATGTTATTTTTTAATAATTTTAATTAAGTCATAAATTTTGGTACCATATAATAATTTTAAAAAAAGTTATTATATGTTTTATTTATATAATTTTAACATTTTAACCTTTGCATTTTTTCGTTGCAAAACTAACATAAAATAATAATAAAATGAACAACAATATTAAAAGAACACATTCCAAATATTTGAAAAATAAAATATTATGAAACTATTAAAGAAATAACTAAAAGGAGAATGAAAATAAAAAACAAGATGTTTAAACCGATATTTTTCTATCAATATATTTTCAAGATGTTTATTTATTATTATTTATTTTATTATTACCCGATGTTATTTTTTCAAACATAATAAATGAAATATTAAAATTATATAAACTCAATTTGTAATTTTTTTTTTTTGTAATCACTGCATGTTAAAAATGTTCATGAATTTGCTTAAAATTAATAAAATTAATAAAGTTAAGAAAATTTCTCTCATTTGGTTGCTCCACGTCATCAAATTTTAATAATTTACATATGGACATGTTATTTTTTTAATAATTTTAATAAAGTCCTAAATTTTGGTACCATATAATAATTTTTGAAAAAGTTATTATATATTTTATTTATATAATTTTAACATTTTGACCTTTGCATTTTTTTTTTTGCAAAACTAACATAAAATAATAATAAAACGAACAAAAATATTAAAAGAACACATTCCAAATATTTGAAAAATAAAATATCATGAAACTATTAAAGAAATAAATAAAAGGAGAATGAAAATAAAAAACAAGATGTTTAAACCGATATTTTTCTATCAATATATTTTCAGGATGTTTATTTATTATTGTTTATTTTATAATTACCCGATGTTATTTTTTCAAACATAATAAATGAAATATTATAATTATATAAACTCAATTTGTAATTTTTTATTTTTTTTTTGTAATCACTGCATGTTAAAAATGTTTATGAATTTTCTTAAAATTAATAAAAAATAATAAAAATATTTTTTAATTATTACATTTGAAAATAGAAGGGTATTTTGGTCCATTTGTTTTAAAGATCATTCATAAGGGTATTAGGAAATAAAAGTTTGGTAGAGGAGTTTTTTTGAAATTTACAAAAAGATAGATTTTTTTATGTGTGTACAATCAGATAAAAAAAATGTAGAATTTAATTACGTATTGAGAAAATAAAATCACGACAGATTCGAAGTCCTCCACGCAATTGCGCGGGAAGAAAGCTAGTAACATATAGTTTTTTTTAAATTAGTATATGTTAAGAAATATTTATGGTGATTTTAAATTAATAAAATTATAAAATAATACAAAAATATGGTTATTAAATTTAAATATGAAAAATAGAAGGGTATTTTGGTCCAAAAAAATTGTAATACCTTGAAATATCCCTACGGGAGGGTAATTGAAAAGAAAATCTTGTATGTAGGGATTTTTTTTGGAGTTTCTCAAAAGTTAGGAGTTTTTTTTGCAAATTCTAGAAAAGTTAGGGAGTTATTTGAAAATTTCCCATATTAACATAATTAATATAGGCTTAAATCCTTTTGAATTACCGGAGACGATCATTAGCAATAACAACCTCTCTCAAGTCCCCCTGCTTCTCCATTACCTTCTTAGCAAGTGAAAATCTGCCACGTGGAACTAAACAGAGTCTGATCTCCTATTGGTCGAGAGCTTTCCAAGCCTTTTGCTCCATTCTCGGTCAAGTGTCAAGAAGAGAGGAAGAGAGGATAGAGAGGATAGAGAGAGAGAAAGATGCGATCCGATCCCTCGTATCTCTTCCGATCTCTTTCACTCCTCCTTGTCCTCGTCTACCTCGCAGCTTGTTGCGAAGCATTCACTGACACGAAACCTCAGGTTCATCTCTCTCTTTCTTTCGTTTAAGCTCGCAATGGATTTTCTCACTCTCAGATCGAGATTCCAGATCTTCCCCGAATCCTTGTTCAGTTCTGGCAGTATAGTCGCCATCTGTGTGTAATAATACCTCATGCTGTGGATCTACGTCAATGACAGCATGAATTAATTGATGAACAATTAATTATCCTATATACTTATGAATTTGTTAACATTGCAGGAAAGATGCAGCAGATCATGCGTAGCGGAGAATTGCGACAGTAAGTCTCTCAAAATTAAACAATCTTTATTCTTTTAAATATATTTGATTTGATTCTGAATCTAATTTGCTTAATTGTTTTATTTGGGGGTAATTGATGCAATAGCAATAGGAATTAGGTACGGCAAGTATTGCGGTGTTGGATGGACAGGATGTTCGGGCGAGAAACCATGTGACGATCTCGATGCGTGCTGTAAAATCCATGATGAATGTGTCGAGAAAAAAGGTTCAATTTCTATATTATTCGGTAATTAAGTAAGGGGAGTGCTATGATAGACTCATTTTCTTATCATGGATCCATTTTCAAAAAATTATTTTAAGAATTTTAGCTATTTATTCATTAATTCTACAAAATTTATGTTTTGAATAACATTAAATGATAAATATACACTAGAATCTTACAAAAAAATATCATTATTTCACAAATATTCGAAATTGTTTTTATAAAAAATGAGTCCATGATAAGAAAATGGGTCTATCATAGGCTATTGTGAATATGTGATATGTAAAAAATATCATTATGATTCATAGCACTCCCCAGTAAGTAATCATCGAATGAAATAATTTGAGAGATTGTGAATATGTGATATTAATTCGGTACGGAATTTCAGGTATGATGAGCGTATGGTGTCACGAGAAATTCAAACGATGCATCGAGAAAGTGAGAAAAAAACGAAAAATTGGGTTTTCGAAAGAGTGTCCTTACGAGGTGGCCATGCCTACTATGATACAAGGAATGGATATGGCCATTATGTTTAGCCAATTCGGTGCCGATAAATCTGAATTATAGCACTAATTAGCACATTTTTATTTTTTTATGATAAGATTATTTCTCTTTCAAATTCTTTCAGATAATCTTTCTCTTGTTAGATTACAGTTTTTCTTTTCTTTTAATTATATGATGATAGCATGTTTTCATGTATGGCGTAATTGTCTTGTTTTAATTTGGTCTCAGTTTTGATGGAATTAAGAGAGGATAAAGAAATAATGATTTGAATTAGTACATTTTTCATAACTAGATTGTTAGATATATTTACTTGAAAAATAATATATATAATATAATAGTTTTGTATATATATTATTTATTTATAAATGTGATGTTGAAATTTATTTATTTTTGAAAAGAAATCTTAGAATTTGCTAGACATGTAATAATGATGCAAAAATATGAAGTGATACAAGCACTACAGTGTGATCATGGCATTGCAAATACGTGACTCAACTAAAAAAATAAACCTTTAATTGCCGTTCGGAATGGCCTATCATATAAATATTACATCTTATTTGACAGGGAAAAGACCTGCCAAAATCGCCTCTTTCGTTACATCATTGATAAATAATAATTTGGTTCGTAAAGAACTTTCTAAGTTTGAAAAATATTTTGTGCTAATAGACCAGAAAGTGAAATTATTCTTTTTTTTTTTTTGAGATAAAAAGTGAAATTATTCTTCTATTGAGATATCGGAGATAATCAACAAAATACAATCGGTATTAAAATCTAAGTAAGTCTTATATATATGTATACTAACAATAATTCATAAAAAGAATCCAAAAAAGAATTCAAAAATCAAAATATACTATGAATTTAGCAAAATATATTCTTGTATTTATCAAAATATACTATCGAAAATGTATTATTTTATTCTCAATTTTGACTATGTTAACATATTAAATTCATCAGTATATTTTGCTAATTTGAACAGTATATTTTGTTAGTTTCATCAGTATATTTTGCACGCGCGGATTCTTTTTGGATTTTTTTTTTTTATTCTCCTTAGCAAACATGTATATATATATAAGAGCGTGATTTTTTCTTAGCAAAATAAAAACTAATTTTGTTTGTGTGTTTTAATTTTGGTTAGTGATGTTTAATTTTATATGAGATGCTTTCCCAGTGCGAAAGAGGAAGCAGCCACACATATAGATGGATGAATGCGACAACGGGCTTGTTTGATTTGAGGGATTTTGCTGGATTACGGTGCCAAATCCCGGATTCCAACTAAAATCCCTTGTTTGATTTCTACATGTATTGTACTTTGCTCTCAAAATCCCTGTATTATGTTATACATCAAAAATATCTGTATTTCATTATCCAGGGAGCTCTCTCATCTCTCTTCCCTCTCGCCACTCTCCTCAGTCTCCCAAAACAAGTGAGTCGATCTCCCTCTGCCAAAAAATTTCTGTACCGGCCAAGTTCTACCCTCGGTTGTTGCAAGAACACCCCTCTCTCTCTCTCTCTCTCTCTAGAGCGATTCACCGAGTACCGCTAACTGGAGCTTCCATTCGTACTCCTGCCTTGTGAAGTCGATCTCCCTCATACTGCAGCTTGAGGCGAAGTATCTATCCAACTAAATTTCGTTTTCATAGTCAAATTGCTTTTATTTTCCAATTTTAGTGACCAATTCTTGCTTTTGACCTCCCAATTCAAAGTAAAATTGAGCATTTATATTGTGATCTCTCTTTGTAATTGTCCATACTTTCAAAGGTTTTGATTTCGAGCACCATTGTTTTCCTGTAGCAATTATCAGAAATTAGAATTAGTTGCTGTATTTTCATCATATATTTAGGTACCATTAGTTGTAACAAAATGCATTTCAGTAGGATCAAAATGAGTGAATAGAATGTAGGTTATCAAAATTAGTTGATTTCGAGTATCATTTTTTTCCTTGGTAATTGGTGGCTAGTTAATTTTCTGTACCAATTTTTAGGTTATCATAATGGGCTAGATATTTTAGTATCGATCAAAGACCAAATTATGCTCCAACGAAATGAAGAGGTTCAATATCGAGGGTCAACAACGATGAGAGGACGGTGCCATGAAGATCGAGAGTGAGTCGAAATTAGAAATAATATATCGAGGCACGTGTGGGTAAATTGTGTAATTCGTTAAGTTATATTTATGTTAATTTATCGGTTGTCATGTATTTTTGATTTATTAGTTTTGTTTTGTACTAGAGTCGTGTTAAACAAATCTTGTTTCGTGGTAGTGTGGAAGTGGGAATTTTTTATGATAATTGTTTTGTTAGTGATTATAGAAGTTGAATTTGAATTTAATTATTTTTATATTTAATTAATATTTTATTATTGTAAATATTAAAGTTCTATAATGTCATTTGCATGAATTATTAATTAGAAGTTATGGATTAATTTAATTACATGATTTATTTCGTTACTAATTTGTGAATCATGAATTTCAATCAAAAAAACAAACAAATGATTTTTGTTTACATGTTATCAAAATCCCTCACATCAAACAACTTATACGGATGATCAAATACATGGATTCTCAAATACATGTATTTCATATATCCATGTATTCTAAAATTCCTCAAATCAAACATGCCCAACGTACATCAAAATCGGTGAACTCTATGAAGGATTTATTTTGATGGGTATCGAGGTCCTTTATACTTGGTGGGTAGTGTTCAAAGGTATACTTGGTTTCATCAAATGAATGTATATTTAGTATTTTGGCATAGTGTGTGTACGTGTATATGAGTTGTTAGGTGCTTTTGATGAGATTTTTAACTACTCGAGGATGAATGGAGATAAATGTATATTTGTTGAATGGTTTGATGCATTCGTAGTGTTTTAAGGAATGGTCATAATTGAAGATATTTTATGAAAAGGGTAATTTCAGATATGTCCTTCCAAAAATTTAAAATATCAAATTTGTTCTTTTAAAAATACAAATATCAAATTTAACCTCTCAAAATTCAATTCATATCAAAATTATCCATTTAAAATTTGTAAAATATCAATATTATACAAATCGTTAACTTTCCATTAAATTTGTAAAGTTAACCATACTTTAATCTTATAAATTATAGTTAAACTATTGAATATAAATATAATTTACCAAAATACCCCTTTCTTCTTATTTTGTTCTCTAACATAAACCACACAGTTCCTTTTCATTTTTTCAACGCTTTTTCTTCTGGCCGTGCTCTCTCTCTCTCTCTCTCTCTCTCTCTCTCTCTCTCTCAACATTGGCATACATTTTCCTTTATCCTTGACGACAGAGCCGGCCCATTAATAAAAAAAATAAAGCCTGGGCTTCGGGTCCGGATCCACGAAAAAAAATTATGTAATATAATTTCTAAAATTTGGGGTCCATTATAAAAAATTTGGAATCCATTTTAACAAATTACATAGTATGATATAAAAATTTAGGGTCCATTATAAAAAAAATGTAGTTAGGTTTATGATTTTGCTTAGGATCTCTTAAACTCTTGGGCCAGCCCTGCTTGACGATAATTCATTTATTCTATTCTAAAAGTAATCAAGATGTATTTGTCCTTTTAGGAAATTTCAATTGAATTTATGAGTTTCATCCAGTTCATCTCAATTATACCTTTACAAAGCAGATTATGTTTTGTTTTGTTTTAAAAAAGGAAAGAAAGTGAAATTCATTTTCAAAGTCATTATATTAAAGATATTAGAGTGTGATTGGTATCACAACTACTGATAAATACTTGATTTAATTTAAAGTATATACAATCTATTAACAACTAAATTAAGAATACATAATGCATTTATCATGCGTAATTGTCAACAGTTAGGCCTTAACTATAAGAAGCAATCTAATCTTACACACAATATTGAACGTCTCTTGCGGCAAAACAAGATTAGTTAAAGACCAGCAAGTCGAGCTTCACTCACTTGAAAGTTGAATCAAGGTTTTTATTCCATAATTCATGGAAAAAGTTCTTCAATTCATAACTTGGGATGGCACTGAATAATCCTCAGAACCTTTTGTAATTATCTATAAGAAAAGAAAAAAAATGATTATTAATTACACATGCGAGTTTACGTCAAGGCAAATATGGTTGAACTTGAGACAATTGAGTATCTCTGGTGGAGTATCTCAACAAAAGTTCGAAGGGTGAAAACGGTAGCCAATAGAGCAAGTGGCAGGGATAAATGAGAAAGAGAAACAAAGGAATGGAGCGTCAAAAAGAAAGGAGAAAAGATGAGGGCAGAAAGGTAATTACACATTTACCATCTACTTTTTGTTAATTATTAATCAATTTTTGTGGATTGGTACTTTTGTTGATTTTCTTGTATTTGTGAATTGATTTAATGGGTTAATTGATTGTCATGGATTGAATGAGTTAACCGGTAGCAATTTCAGGATTTTGTGAATAATGAAATTTGTCAACATGATTTGGAAAGTAATTTGTCATTTAATTTAAAATTAGTATATGAAATTTCAAGTTTTTTAATTTTTTTTTATCATATTTGACATGTGTAATTAAGAATTTTTAATTTTGTTCGTTCAATTTGAAAAATATGTGAATTTGAGATCTATTATAATTATAATTGTTATTTGTGCAATGACTGATAATTTGTTGGTTCAAATATCCTGATGGTTTGATTATTTCAAAACACTGTCATTACTAACGTTTACATCGAGAAAATGTGTAGGATAACACAGGTACGGCTAGAAGATGATAAAGATCTTCGAAGTCACAGGAAGCACAACAAGAGAAGACTAGAAGCAAGGCTCTTCAAGCATATCAAAAATCAAGATGTCGAAGCCTTCCGTGAGTGGGATTCGCCACAAATAAACCTTAGGGAAAAATCAAGTAGATCTCAAACAAAATTATGTTCAAATAACAAAGAGTTCAATCAAGCAAGAAGTGCGTTCTGAACGAACTCCAAGTCCGTTCAGAACGGACTTACCACATATCAAAATATCATCTCTTGATTAAACCACTTGTGTCACAGGATTGTGTACGTTCGAACGAACAAACATGTCCGTTCGAACGGACACTTAGAATCCGTTCACTCACAATTTAAGTGCGTTGAACGGACTATCATCACTGTGAACAACAAAAGCAATGTATAAGTGAGTTCGTTCTGAACGGACTTTGTTCGTTCCAACGAACTAACATATGTACTTGCACGTTATTTTGAAACGGCTAGTACAAACTACAAGTGCGTTCAGAACGAACATTGTGCGTTCTGAACGGACTTACGGTTTTCTGAAGGATTTCTATAGAGAGTATAAATAGAATCCTTGAAGGATCTTTCTCTCTCAACTCTTCACTTTCATACATTCAAAACAAAAGAGAGAAAAACTAAAGCTGTGATTATCTATATCCATTGATTGCTTGAGAAACCCCTCTTTAGATCTTTGATCTACTTTCGATATTCTCCACTAATCGTTTCCCACTCACGTGACCGATCACGTTGTAGTTCGATTAGAGAAAATTTGTAATAGGCTAGTGCAACAACTTGTAAAGAGCCTAAGCTATAGATCAATAGAAGCGTGTAAATCGATCTAGGCAAAACCTTGTACTCGAGTGAGTTGGAATTCAATCGAACGCCAAAAAGAGGCGCAAGACATTCCCGGAGACGTAGGTACTCGCCACTAATTGAGTCGGTCAATTAAGCGAGTAAAGGGTGAGTTAAAGCTACATAGCAACCACCTACCGAACTTCGTTAAAAAACATCTTGTGTTCAAGTGTTTTTACGGTATCATCTATATCATCTAAATTATTAATTCCGCATAGTAAGTTGGGTAACTAGATAAAGTAATCGTACGGTAAATTACCTGAAATACCCCCTTCTAGGTTAGAGTTAACCAACAATTGGTATCAGAGCAAGGTACTAACCATCTCTTAGAGTTTCAAGGATAACGTGTACTTAAAAGATCTAATGGCCAAAATTAACCCAATCGTACAAAACTCATTTACAAATCCGATGAATACCGTCCCAAAATCAAACATCTCAAACTTCATCGACTCTCCATCAATGAGCGCAGTGGAAACGGCAATTGAAACTCTCCGAATTAAACGGGGACCAATCCAGACATCTCACACACACGTGGTCGTCAATGTCGAACCTTCTACTCCGACGCCGTCTCTAAAGTCGACACATGACCAGGGTCATGAGGTACGTATCGAATCAATACTTAATTTGGAATCATTTCATCAATCTCAATATTCACCCTCGTTAAAATTAGAAATTGAGTCGTGTGACGAGTTCTTGAGGGATAATGGGAACTCTCAACGAGATGGGGGTAAATTTGAGAACTCAACCCACGCTCTCAAGAATAAGATTGCTTCTCTCGAACTATCTATTTTGGCATTTAAATCTCAAATACATGAATTTAAAGGTTTTTCAAAATGTGAATGTCAAGCTTTAAAAGAAGAGATTGCTCACTTAAAAGTTGAACTTCAAAATTCTAAAATTGAAAATGATTCGTTGCAGAAGGCTTGTGCATCGAGTCCTCCTTCATTGGATGAAATTTTGAAATCGTCATTCATGGGACAAAAGCCCAATGACAAATCCGGGTTGGGATATGAGAAGAATAACTATAATAAACCCAAATCTTCCAATTTTAAAAATCAAAAATCAACATGGGACAACAATCGAGTTAGTAGTCATGGGAGTGCTTTTGAAAACCCGAAATTTAAGCGTCGTTTATTATCTTAATTTGAGTAATTCAACAATATATTATTTCTTCCTAAACTTAGCAAAATGGCAAGTTAGGGTATCGATCCACAGGGAGATTACGGTAATTCTAGAGTTTAATGTTCTAATTCAACTTTCACAGTCCCAAAAATTCTCCTAAATTGCACAGAACAAATTCAACACTGAGAGAGACTATATTCCAAGTTTCAAATCTCTTTGTAAAGCCAATTAATTTCTAAAATTCTTTAAACAAGCAGTGGTCACAAATCTGGATCACAGAAAAAGATCAAGTTCAACAATTCTTATAGCTCAAATTACAACTCCAAATTATTTGAAACTTTTATCCCAGATCAAAAATCAAACAAGCAAGACATCATAATTTTTATAGATTTTTATATGCAATAATCGATTAACTAAAAATGCAAGACTAATTACTGGACAGAAAACACAGAGATTCAGATCTTAAAATTTAACAATCAATAACAAATGAGAAAATGGATGAAATGAGATGCAGTAAATTCCTACATGAACTAGATGTTGTCAAGATTCAGAAACATATTTTTATGGATTTTTATCAGATCTAAAACTACTTTCAAACTAATTAAAGAAACAGCTCAGACAGTTCACAGATTCAAACACTACTAAACTTAAACTAAATCACAAATTCAAAATAACAAGCATTAAACAAATAAAAGGGGGATTCAAAGATTCAAACAAGATCTAAAGAACATCACAAAACATTCAAACTACAAGATTCAAAACTACAAAATATCAAAAATGTCCTAACAAGAGAGATAGTACCCAATCTGAGAATGGAGAGTGGAGATGGATGTGGTGATGATCTGGCTAGCTCCTATGGTCTGTTGTCACCCCAATGAAGCTGCCAGGAGGGAGATGAGAAGCTCGGAGGTCGTCAATGGCGATGTCAGGGTTCAAGTTGAGAAAGCTCGAAGCTTGAACCAAATCTGGTGGAGGAAAGAGGTGGAAAGGGATATGGAGAGCTCCTATGGTCTTTTGTCACCCCAATGAAGCTCTCTGCGAGGTGAGATGAAGCTTGGAGTTCGTTAATGGCTGTGGAGGTTTCTGACCCGAGATAAAACTGAGAAAAGCTCGAAACTTTGGCTCGAATCAAGGGAATTGAGAGAGTGGTGATGATCAGAGAGTGGGTACGAAGGTTAAGGAGAAGAGAGAGGGCCAAAAGGCCACTCGAATGGGTTCCTCGGAGTATTGAGTCTAGGGGTGTATTTATAGTCGAGATTGCACCAGAGTCTACCATTTGAGATCGAAATTGAGAGGAGAGGGAGGTGGAAGAGGGTCCCACACAGTGCTACGACGTGGCTAGGAGAGAGAAATAGGCAGCTTAGAACTCGTACGATCGAGATCCGCGTCGTGACAGCCATGGCGCTGTATTTTGGAAGAGACGAGATGCTCTCCAGTGTATTTTACGGAAAGAATTGCAGGGAAACGTTACTTCGTTAATTAACATACTCAATTGTAAACTGGAGAGATCAGTGTACTAAGAAATGGAGAGAAGGAGAGGCTCAATGGAGCCAAACGAATCAGTTTGAACGGCTTTGTGAGATCTTCTGTGGCTATTGTTGTGCTTGAGATCGTGTAACCTTCCTGTTTGGGAGAGAGGGAGATGGTTTGTAGTGGGGTTCACATGATATGTTGGCCACAGAGGATCAGAGAAAATAAGGTTGATGATTTCACGTGCTTTGGTGGAACGAGTCAGTCTTTGACCCTATGTGGTCTTTGGTACGGCGAATGAGGGTTATGGGTTGTCAGGATCTGGTACACTGATTAATCTGTAGCCATTCGTGTAGCGGGTCATTTGGATAGGAATTCTGACCCGTTTCGTCAGAAACTTTGCGACTTTCTCGTCCTTCCACCGAATAGTACGATCTTTATATCGAAAACGCTCGCCTCGACGAGAGGAATTCAGCCATGGGGTTTATTTGTGGAAATTTGGCCTTTTTTACCTGAAATAAACACAAATTCATCATTAAAGTATTTTCCTCAAGAATTATTAAATATAAAGATTATAGCATGTTTTTATGTTTATTTAACATTATTTTGCATGGTTTTAAACCCTAAAAATGTGCTTAATTATGCTCGTTACAGCTTTCATGTACCATGATTACAACAAGGGTGAAAGTGTAAAAAGGGAACAACCTAAACGTGGTAATCACAATTATAAGAACAATCACTTCGAAAAAAATTCACAACCTAGATGTAACAATTTGGGAAGAACCGATTGCTTATTCAAACGGGGACCAAACGGTTACTTCTATGAAGTGACAATCTACACCGAGGCTTCGTATCAAAAAGGGGCTCCCAAACATTACACCAACACACAAAAATATTTTCAACCAAAACAAGTTAAATCGAATCGATTTCAATCAAATGAATTTCCATCGAATTAATTTTATCAAATGCCAAAATCGATAATTCCTCAAAGAAGCAACTCAAAGTCACTTTCCAACTATTTTGTTAAGAGTTCCACAACCACCAATAGTCCAACCGTGGTCTTTTGTAATTATTGTTGCAAGATCGGTCACATCTCAACAAGTTGCAATCTTCGCAACCCAAAATTGACATCTAACGTCGTTTGGATGCGCAAGGATCGTAACACAATGGGTCCTTCTACCTCATATGGTATTGGACCCCCTAGGGTTTAAGCCCAACTGTGACACTGTACTCCCTCGTATGACCATACCATAAGCCAAATATTGAGGGGGAGTATAGTAAATGAGAATTCATATTAGTTTAATTGTAATTTACATGTTAACTAATATGAATTTCTTATAGATGGGCTTAACCTCCAAAACCAAGTCATCAAAGTGGTGTCTAGATAGTGGTTGTTCAAGACACTTGACTTGGGATCGAGAGATGTTCAAATCTCTTGAACCATTCAAGGGAGGAGACGTTACCTTCGGAGGAAATCAAAAAGGTAAAATTGTCGGTATCGATTCCATAGGTACCTCAAATTGGACCCTAGAAAATGTCTATCTCGTAATAGGACTTAAACATAATTTGATTAGCATAAGCCAATTATGTGATGCCGGATATTGTGTAAAATTCGATCAAATCTCATGTGTGATTGATCGAATAAAAGATAATATCACTGTATGCAAAGGAACCCGACACGAAAATCTGTACTACTTCGATTTTGAATCTTTCGTGCCAGGAATTCATTGTCTCACCGTATCGGAGTCGGTAGCTAGACTATGGCATAGAAGATTAGGCCATATTTGTATGAAAACTATTTATAGGTTATCCAAAAAGGAATTAGTTAGAGGATTACCATCTCATAAACTTGAATTAGAAGGATTATGTGATGCGTGTGAAAAAGGTAAGCACACGAGGTCATCCGGGTTCAAATCGAAGAATATGGTCACCACAATTCGACCTCTACAACTCATCCATCTCGATCTTTGCGGTCCACTGAGCGTCTCGAGCATAGGTAATAAAAGGTATATGTTTGTAATTGTGGATGATTACTCACGTTTCACATGGGTGTATTATTTACTACATAAAAGTGAAACGTGTGAAAACTTCATCAAATTTTGCACACTAGTTGAAAATGAAAAAGGCAACTCAATTGTCACCGTTCGAAGTGACAATGGAGGTGAATTTAGAAATGCAAAATTTGATGAATTTTGTCATAAAAAGGGATATATACGCGAATTTTCGGCTCCTCGCACACCCCAACAAAATGGTGTAGTTGAACGGAAAAATCGAACGTTAATTGAACTTGCTCGTACCATGCTAAGTGAGCACCCTTCTCCAAAATATCTGTGGGCTGAAGCCGTTAACACCGCATGTCACGTGGTTAATCGACTTAGCTTAAGGCCTATTTTGAAGAAGACGCCATATGAGCTATGGTATGGGGGAAATCCAAACGTCTCATATATGAGAGTGTTTGGATGCAAATGCTTTATCTTGGACGAATTGAGTAATCGAGACAAACTCGATCCAAAATCCATTGAAGGAATTTTTGTCGGTTACTCAAGTACAAGCAAAGCATACCGGGTTTTCATACGATCTACTCGAGTCGTATGTGAATCCGTTCACGTGCATTTTGATGAAACTAATAAAGAAACCGAGAAAGGTAGCACAAGTGTAGGTAAAGTCAAGGAAACAATCGCCAATTCACCAAAAGAACAAACTGAAGTCGAGTATCAATTCATTGATATCACACTTGATGAACCTCGAGTGGACAACAATGGCCCTCAAGAAGAGGAAGAAGAAGAAGAAGAGATCGAAGCTCCATACCAAATTCCCGAGGTTCTTCGAGAAGTAGCGGCTCACTCTCTCACCAACGTCGTTGGAAACCCCCGAGACGGTGTGCAAACTCGGTCTCGTGTCCACAACTATGTTGCTCATTGTGCATATCTCTCTCATATCGAGCCAAAATCATTCAAAGATGCGAATCTAGATGAAAATTGGATTATGGCAATGCAAGAAGAATTGGAGCAATTCGAGAGAAATCGAGTTTGGACGTTGGTTCCGAAACCTATAACTCGATCAATCATAGGGACTCGATGGATTTATCGAAACAAACTCGACGAACACGGAAATGTGGTACGAAATAAGGCGAGACTAGTCGCTCAAGGATTCAAACAACAAGAGGGAATCGATTTCGAAGAAACGTTTGCTCCAGTCGCTCGTCTAGAAGCAATACGACTACTCCTAGCTTACGCCGCTATCGAGGGGTTTACACTTTTCCAAATGGACGTTAAAAGTGCATTTCTCAACGGGGAAATCGAGGAAGAAGTCTATGTTGAACAACCACCAGGATTCAAAGATCCAAAATTCCCTGATTACGTGTGTAAACTCTCCAAAGCTCTATACGGATTAAAACAAGCCCCTCGAGCATGGTACGATCGCCTCTCCTCATTTCTCACCACAAATGGGTTCGTCCGAGGTATAATCGACACCACCCTCTTCACACGTAAAAAGGGAGTATCTATCCTACTTGTTCAAATTTACGTAGATGATATCATTTTTGGATCGAGTGATTCGGCACTTGCCGAAGAATTTTCCACTCTTATGCAAAGTGAGTTTTCCATGAGCATGATGGGAGAGCTCAAATTCTTCCTAGGCCTTCAAGTCAAACAATCGTCCGAAGGGATTTTCGTAAACCAATCCAAATATACTCGTGAACTCCTCAAGAAATTCGAGTTGGATCAAACCAAAACGAGTGATACTCCCATGGCCAAAGAATCCAAATTGGATGCAGACGAAGATGGTGAGTCATTCGATATCACTACTTATAGAGGTATGATCGGAAGTGTTCTCTATCTCACTGCGAGTCGACCCGACATTATGTTCGCCGTATGCCTGTGCGCTCGATTTCAAGCAAATCCCAAGGTATCACACTATAATGCCGTCAAACGTATTTTTCGATATTTGAAAGGTACAATCGAACTTGGGATTTGGTATGGGCATAGTGGAAATCTAAACCTAGTAGGATACACGGATGCGGATTTTGCCGGATCCCGAGTTGACCGTAAAAGCACGAGTGGTACGTGCCAATTCCTAGGGGGATCACTAGTCTCATGGTCAAGCCGAAAACAACACTCCGTTGCCTTATCAACGGCCGAGGCCGAATATGTGGCGGCCGGAAGTTGCTGTGCACAACTACTGTGGTTGAATCAAACTCTCAGAGACTACGGTTTAAACTTCCGTAAAATTCCCATATTATGTGACAACAACAGTGCCATATGCATTTTGAAAAACCCCGTACACCATTCACGAACCAAGCACATTGACATACGCCACCATTTCATTCGGGATCATGTGGAAAAAGGTGATGTCCGACTCGAATGGATAGAGACAAACGATCAAATCGCGGACATCTTCACCAAACCTTTGTCATTCGCGCCATTCTCCACTCTACGACTAAAGCTAGGTATGTTATCTCTCAAAAATTAAAATTCGTGCATAACTGATAGATTTAGGTATCATACCATCCTACGCATGCAAACTTGGCTATAAATATAAAAACTAAATTCATTTGGTTCTAGTAATATTTTTTTTTCGGTTATTGGTATCATCACAGAACCAAGTGCGTTCGAACGAACCATACAATTCGTTCCGAACGCACTCACATCACTAACCTACTTGCAGAAATATGTGATTTGCTTACGAGCCCATACATTCATAATATTCATTTGTTAAGGGGGAGCTCGCATTTAGGGGGAGCCTTCCCTTCATGAAGTCTCATTGGCCCTTTTGATCTATTTCAAAATGGGGGAGAAACGATCGTACGGAAAGTTCTCAACGAAATGTTGAAACTCTCCAAACCGACAGTGTTTTGAAATTAATCAAAAGGGGGAGTTTGTTGGTTCAAATTTCCTGATGGTTTGATTATTTCAAAACACTGTCATTACTAACGTTTACATCGAGAAAATGTGTAGGATAACACAGGTACGGCTAGAAGATGATAAAGAGCTTCGAAGTCACAGGAAGCACAACAAGAGAAGACTAGAAGGAAGGCTCTTCAAGCATATCAAGAATCAAGATGTCGAAGCCTTCCGTGAGTGGGATTCGCCACAAATAAACCTTAGGGAAAAATCAAGTAGATCTCAAACAAAATTATGTTCAAATAACAAAGAGTTCAATCAAGCAAGAAGTGCGTTCTGAACGAACTCCAAATCCGTTCAGAACGGACTTACCACATATCAAAATATCATCTCTTGATTAAACCACTTGTGTCACAGGATTGTGTACGTTCGAACGAACAAACATGTCCGTTCGAACGGACACTTAGAATCCGTTCACTCACAATTTAAGTGCGTTGAACGGACTATCATCACTGTGAACAACAAAAGCAATGTATAAGTGAGTTCGTTCTGAACGGACTTTGTTCGTTCCAACGAACTAACATATGTACTTGCACGTTATTTTGAAACGGCTAGTACAAACTACAAGTGCGTTCAGAACGAACATTGTGCGTTCTGAACGGACTTACGGTTTTCTGAAGGATTTCTATAGAGAGTATAAATAGAATCCTTGAAGGATCTTTCTCTCTCAACTCTTCACTTTCATACATTCAAAACAAAAGAGAGAAAACCTAAAGCTGTGATTATCTATATCCATTGATTGCTTGAGAAACCCCTCTTTAGATCTTTGATCTACTTTCGATATTCTCCACTAATCGTTTCCCACTCACGTGACCGATCACGTTGTAGTTCGATTAGAGAAAATTTGTAATAGGCTAGTGCAACAACTTGTAAAGAGCCTAAGCTATAGATCAATAGAAGCGTGTAAATCGATCTAGGCAAAACCTTGTACTCGAGTGAGTTGGAATTCAATCGAACGCCAAAAAGAGGCGCAAGACATTCCCGGAGACGTAGGTACTCGCCACTAATTGAGTCGGTCAATTAAGCGAGTAAAGGGTGAGTTAAAGCTACATAACAACCACCTACCGAACTTCGTTAAAAAAACATCTTGTGTTCAAGTGTTTTTACGGTATCATCTATATCATCTAAATTATTAATTCCGCATAGTAAGTTGGGTAACTAGATAAAGTAATCGTACGGTAAATTACCTGAAATACCCCCTTCTAGGTTAGACTTAACCAACATAATTATGTTGGTGAATTGATAATTATGATTGTACTATATTTGTTGTTAATTAAGAAAGTTAATTTTATTTAAGTTTGTTGTCGATTGGAAAATTTTTTTCTGATTTTGTTAATTAGATTTTTTTTTGTCAATTGATTCATGTCACCATCCTTAATTAGCAAATTTCTATTTTGAAGTAACTGAATTAATATAAAAATTTGAATTAATTTGAAGTCAATTGGTAATTTGAATTAATTAATTAATCTAATTGTCAATTTGAATTAGTTAATTTCAAATATTTATTTGTTGTCAATTCCTTGATGGATGATTAACGATGTCATTTAAAAAAAAATGAACTTTAATTATGTATGGTAATATTTCATTAATTAATTACTAATATGGTTAATTACGTGTTTACTAACTGACTTGTGTGTAATTAAAAAATAAAAATGATTACTATAAAATGTGCGAATTATTTCTTAATTAAAAATCTGTCTTAAATGAATTAGTATACCCAATTAACATTTGAATCACGATTTACGTTTTAATTAAGAATATTGGGACAAAATAAATTCAATTAAGAAAATCGTCATAAGTTAATTGTGAGCTAAATCATCTTGTCAATTAATGATGTATTAACAAAAATAATTAATTATTAAATATATTTGTCAAAGTCAATATGATTAATTATTTACACATAACACAATACAAAATATTACTAATTAATATGATTAAATTAGTTGAATGTATATAAACATAAATAATTAATTATTTGGAGTAATTGTCACAAATTAAGAAACTATAATTAATGTAATTATTTTTGTCAATTGTGTTAATTTGCATATGTGCCAATGGACTCATGGCCCAGTGGTTGGGGGTGAGACATAAAAATCTTATGTTGTGAAAGGTTGTGGGTTCGAGTCTCATTGGCACCAATGGATGGAGGACTACCGAGCCTTCTCCATTTACTCGTTTTTTTTTAATTTGCATATGTCCATTCACGTGTTTGGTCAATTGAACTTATGCATTCTTTGGTCACAAATTAAGTCACAATATGTTTGGTCACAAATTAAGGCATGACATGACATCATTCATCAAGGATAAGGATTCAAATGTGTGTTTCCTGAGGCATTATATTTTGAGGGAAAATTATGCCTGAACCCTATTTTTTTCCAAAAAATCATGATTGCATCGTCATGACATCACTATTCCCAATTAATTCATCATTAACAAAATTAATTAACAATTAATTCATAGTTACTAAAAATTTTATACATAATTAAGATCGCTACAAATAAAAGATTAGTTAAAAAATATTTAATTATTAATAAATATGGATTAACCGTTAATTGATTGGGAGATAATTAGAAATTAATTACCTTGAAATTTATATCATGATTTTGTAGAAAAAATAAGAAAGCATGATAGAAGGGCTCATATTTGAGGGCACATACGGTACCTCACAAAAGTGACATCATTCATCAAGGATAAAGATTCAAATGTGTGTTTCGTGAGGCATAATATATTGAGGTCGTATATGGTGGCCCCTCAATTCCCCACGGGGTTGCCGACATTGGGGGGCCAATTCCCATCTCCCAGTTGTGCACCCAAAAAAATATTAATCGTTAATTCAAATTATTAATTTTGTTAATAAATAATACAATTGTATTGACCGATAATTAATTTTGAATTAACCATTAATTCAAATTTCAATTAACAAACAATTGAAATGAGTGGATGTAATTTGGGGACACAAATTCCCCTCAAACCCATATCGGCACACCCAAAGTGGGTTTGAGGGGCATGGTAAAATTTCCCTTATATATTTGAGGACATATATGGTACCCACAAGAATGAGATAAAAAAATTTGATGACGTCATCAGCTTAATTGAATTAATGATTAATTGAGTTGAAAATTTGATTTTAATAAAATATGATAAGTACGAACCAATTAACAAACACACAAATTAACAAAAAATTAATTTTAATTAAGATTATGATAGGTACTGACCGGTTAACAAAAAATTAACACAACATCAATGATGTCATCGAGGATATTTATCCCACTTTTGTGGGGACAAGTATAATTTCCCTATATATTTTTTACCTATCAAAACTTATGTTGCACGGATACGCAGATACGACGATACGGTTACGCGTATCGGATACGGCGATACGATAATTTAACATATGATTTAGGATACTATACGCGTATCGGATACGGGCAATGTTACATAAATCGCCAGGCGCTAGTTGGGCGGACGGACACCGTCTAGCGTCTAGAGGGATTAATCGGGGATTAATCGGAGATTAATCGGTTCTATAAGGATTTGTAATTTTACATAGTTTATGTCATATTTTTTAATTTTTATATATTATAATTTGTACTACAAATTTTTATACTAAAAATAGTGTATATGAATTTTATTTAAGACAGCATCCAAACAAATCATAACATAAAATCTACAACATAACATTAACACAAATCCAAATAAACCACAAAATAAAGTTACTGATATATCAACAAATTCTTACTGGTATCATAATCCTTTCCATCCTCCTAGAACGAACTGTGGGCTTAAAAAAATGCACACAAATTAAACATTAAAAAAAGTGGATTGTCAGTCTAAAAAAATAGAAGTAAAAAAAAAAACATAAATTTAAGTGGGCTGGACCTAGACGGAATTATTCGATATTTATGCGGACTTAAGCGAAATTTCGCCTTGACATGAACTAATATGGCAGATCTGTGCGTTTGGACAGCGCCGGCCGTGTAGACCGATTGTTAGAACCACGAATTCGGATGGATTTTGTTTTTTCGTAGTAGTGCTAACATAGATGTAAACATGAAAAAGTCTATATATATGGCCCCGTGTAATTTGCAGTCGCCGTACACAAATCTTATTAGAACTTTCTCTCTTCCATTGAAATTCCATCCCATGGAGCCATTGTTTTCTTTTGTCCTGTTGATCCTTTCTCTGTTCCTCCTCTCAGTTATCTTTCTCAAACACAAAACAAATACGAAGAATAGTCTAAGGCAACCGCCGGGCCCTTCGCCTTTTCCCATAATTGGTAACCTAAATCATCTGATCCGATCTCTTCCACATCACGCCATGCGAGATTTATCGAGAATCTATGGCTCACTTATGTTACTTCAAATTGGTGAGATCACAACCATTGTTGCCTCTTCGCCGGATATAGCCAGAGAAATCTTGATAACCCACGACAGCACCTTGGCGTCGCGCCCCATCAGTACAACTTCCCGTGTAATGTCATACGGAGGAAAAGGCATAGCCTTTGGCCCCTATGGCAGATCTGGGCGAGAACTCCGTAGGGTATGCATGCAGGAGGTAGTAGGTAAGGGGTGTGTTCAATCGTTCAAAACAATTAGGGAAGAAGAAGTTGGTAACCTGATAGAACATCTCTCTTCTTGTTCATCTAATGGTCAACTTATCGATCTGAGTAAGTTGCTGGCTAAAGTGATAAATGACATGGTTGCCAGGATTATCATGGGAAGAAAATGTCAGAAACAAGACATTTTCGTGAAGGAGATGGCAACATTGTTGGAGTTTGTGGGAGGGATAAATATGGTAGATATTTTTCCATCGTCGTGGCTGACGAGGTTGATCAGTGGTAAAGTTCGGGAAGCCCAAAGGTGTCATCGGTCACTAGATCGCTTTCTAGTAGAGTTCATCGAGCAACACAGACAGAAAAATGTCATAGAAGGAGATCAAGATCAGGACAATTTGGTGCATGTTCTACTAAGCATGTACGATGAAGGCACCCAGCACAATTCTCTTGACATGGAAACCGTCAAGGTCGTGATCTTGGTAAGCATCAAACATGCATACAAAATCTTACAAATAAGTAGCCAACAAGAAAAATGAGTACCAATTAGAATTATGCATTTCACAACATTTGAAAATGTTTGCCGTAAACCCAACTTATTGTCAAGGGATTTGATATGGTAGCCCGTGATGCGAAAAAAAAATAATGATGGCATCATTAATGACATCATTACTTAATTAAGTGCTTAATTAGAATCATTAATTGATGAAATTAACGATTTAATTAATCGTTTAATTTAATTAACACGTCAATTAAGATTTATTAATATTAACATCAATTAAAAACTCTTAATTGGATCAATTAAGGATGTTCATAAATCTCTCTAATTGAATGATGACATCATCACTGTTTTTCACATCTCGGGTATGTTGTTATAATGGTTTTTAAACTCATTTTGTCCTTTGAATGATAGGAAATATTTGCCGGAGGTAGCTCAACCTCATGGACACTTGTAGTGTGGGCCATGTCAGAGCTAATGCGGAATCCGAGAGTAATGAAAACGGCACAATCCGAAGTGCGAGATCTTTTTCAAGGATGCAGAAACATATCCGAGGCCGACGTTGATAAACTAAAATATTTGCATCTAGTCATCAAAGAGGCTCTAAGGCTGCACCCTCCTGGTCCCTTACTCCTTCCCCGACAATGTCAAGAAACATGCCGTATTTCTGGTTACGACATACCCAAAGGAGCTACCGTGCTAATCAATGCTTGGGCTATTGGTAATTGTTTCTGCTCGCGTTATTTTCTTACCATGAAACATAATTGTTAAAGACAAAAAATATTGAAATTATTATTATAGGTAGGGATTCCAAGTACTGGGAATCCCCGGAGGAGTTCAGGCCTGAGAGATTCATGAATAACGACGTAGATTTTAAAGGCCGGGACTTCATATTTCTCCCATTCGGGGGAGGTCGAAGGATGTGTCCAGGAATGTCTTTGGGAATAGCAAATATAAAACTACTGTTGGCTAGTCTTCTCTTTCATTTTGATTGGAAGCTTCCTGATGAGATTAAGCCGGAAGAGATGGATATGTCGGAGTATTTTGCAACCACCGCTAAAAAGAGAACTCCCTTAGAATTGTTTGCAACGCCTTATCTATCTTGTGTGACATAATTTTTTTTTTTAGTAGTGATGTATATTTTCTAGATCTCCCCCACACTCTTTGATGGTACGTGACAAATTTTCTAAATCTTAATTATATATCATAATTTAGAATTTGACACTTTAATTTATGATTTTAACTATCTTAGTTTATGATTTGACATTTCATGAAAAATATCAAATTATAAATTAAGGTGTTAATTTTTACGGTGTTAAATCATATTCACGTCATCAAATCTTGTAAGGGATAGTTTGTGATATGTGCAAGATTTTTCTTTTTTTTTCTTTGTTGTCTGCAACGATAATAATTTGATGGTGGCGTTTTATGATTACTCTATTCTGCACAACACTCCTGTGTGGTATGGTATAATAAAAAAAACTATTGCAACGTCTACCTATAATTTTTGGAAAAATGTACTTGGTTTGAAAATTTGTAATTGATTCAATGAAATATTAATTGACATGTTTAAATAACACGTCAATAATTTATAATATATTAATATTAATAAATATTAATTGACGTGTCAATTCAATTAAACGATTAATTCAATCGCTACTCGAGCCAATTACTAATACTAATCAACCTACTTAATTTTCTTTTACCACCTCATCGTCAATTATGTTTTTTTGAATTTGAGGAACACCATATCCAACCTCATATTTTTTTTTTGGCATAATATGGTTTTGTTTTGCTGTTGTTGCAACATTAATAAAATGTTCATATATAATTAATATATAATTATATAGTATATATTAGATAGTTCAACAAGGTCAGACACAGAACAGGAAAGTGGCTGAGGATTCGAGACAGTCCCGGCACATATTTTTTAGAGGCTATACAGTACCCCTCATTTTCCCCAAACACCCTCTATTCCCTAATTAATGATTAATTATTGAAATAATTAACAAAAAGACACTTCATTAACAGTTAATTGATATATAATTAAAATACATATACATTAACACTTCTTAATTAATATCAATTAACTGTTAATCGGATGTATTTTTGTTAATTACCATGCTAATTAATCACCTGGTTAATTGATGATATAGAAGATGTGGTGGGGAAATGAGGGGTATGGTAATAATTTTTTTTTTTTAACTGGGATATTTCTCATGCTACTCTGCGGATTTATCATCAATAATTATAATTTAGCATATCACAAGAACTTGACACTTGTCATATTTTTTTTCTATGAGTTTTATTTCTATTGCCACCCAAATTATACCCAAGTATACAGGAAAAATATAATTGACCCCCAAACTCATCAAAATATTCCTGATGATGTGACAAAGTAAATTGATTAGCATTTCTAATTGACTCAATTAAATGCTAATTAATGTGTTTGATTAACACATCAATAATTTATAATATGTTAATATTATTAAATGTTAATTGACGTGTCAATTTAAACGGTCAATTAAATCGTTAATTGAGTCAATCAATAATACTAATCAACCTATTTAATCCTCTCTTGCCGCTTCATCAAGGATGTTATTTTTGTGTTATTGAGACTCCATATATAATTCTTGTATAAAACTATGGCTCAATTGTTTATTTCTTACGGTATAATTTAGAATTGTGTTCTTTCTAAAAAAATTTATGTTAATGGATAACATTTTAAATATATATTTCGGTTTTATGTGTATTATTCGAGGTTTTCTTTTATTTGTTTTGAAACTTTGATTTTGTTTGAATTATAACATGTTATATTTTATTTATTTTGTGTGAATTTATAATGATGAACCCATTTCATGGACATTTATTAATTATAATGAATACATCATAACAAATTTCTTGAACTTTTATTAATTATAATGCATTTATTGACATTAATATATTTGCAAACATATCATGATTATATAATTGAGTTTAAACGTACCCTTACCAATTCTATTTAAACAAATTATACAAACAAAATGTAAAAAAAAAGGTATGAAGTCTCGCGCAATTGTTGCGCGGGCTATTTCTTGTTAATTATTGTTAAACATTCAAGATACAATAATATGATAAATAATATGATAGATAATTTACGTCTTGCAACTATTCAAAACAAGTACACAATTTTTTTATGCTTTATTACGAAACCTTTTGTTTCACATATTCTCATATATTTTGATGTACCGGATTTTTGTATTAAAATTTGGGTGACGCTATTGCAAGAGCTGACATGACTTAATTAAGAGCAATTTAAATTTCTTTTTATCAAATGACCATTATGCCCTTATTAATGATGATTAATATTCATTACACTTATCAATTAGGGAATGCAGTTATCTTCCATAAATATATATTGGAATGACAAATATAAAAATGACACGTCATGATAATAATAATAATTATTATTATTATTATTATTATTATTATTATTATTATTATTATTATAGTAAAGATATAATTTTTACATATTCGTAGACTAAATATCATTTTTGAGATGAAAATTAAAATCATGGACACACTTATGATAAAAAAAACGAAATCCATGAATTATTTGACTTGTTTATATTTCAATATTCATTATATATGATTCTTCGTAATATTAAAAAATATATACTTTTGCATGATTGAAGGAAGATGATAACACTAATATATAAGTGTAATAAATAGCAACAAAAATAAATATGAGTATAAATGTCATTTGTTAAAAAAAAATTAAAATTTCTCTTAATTAAGTCATGTTAGCTCTTGCAATAGCATCACCCCAAATTTTACTAAAAAACGGATTATTATTGTATTAAAAAATTATTAAAAAAATCACATTATTGAAGGGATGTCCTATATTTATCAAGGCTCATGGTGAACGAAATATAGTTATAGATCAACTAGTAGATTATACACATGAGGGTAGATGAACGTATGCGTTCGTCGAAACGATTGGATGCATAATGAGATTATGCAAATCTGACATAAAACGCATAGTCCGTCATGGCGGACTGGTGTTCCGTCGTGACAGACCAGAGAGATTTTATGGAAGAATGCACAGAAATATACACAGTATGTCGTGACGGACCAGTAGAGATTATGTGTACCAATCTGTGAGTATGAGTCATGACGGACTGTATGGTCCGTCATGACGGACTATAGAGATAACGGCTATATCAGTAATTGGGACTAGTGCGTCATGACGGACTGTGATCCAAATTCTGGATTAACAGTTTTTCTTAAGATACTCATTAATACCCTATTAATGCGGCCTTGATTATGAGATCATGGCTGTCTCTCCACTTTCTCTCTGCCTTAATTCTGAGACGGCAAATACTTGTGAGACAAGTTAGAAAGAGAGGAGAAAGGGATTGAATCTTGAGCAAGTTTAAGGTGATTTTAGGGAAATCACGCGTAACCGAGAGATGTTAGCTCGAGATGGATACGAGAAAGGTATTGAACTACTAGTAAAGAAGTTTCGGCTGAAACTTTCGTTGGGGATCAAGTTCGAGTAAGGTCGGAGACGAACCGGAGAAATTATGATTGTATATTCATAGGTAGTTGCATGTAGATTTAGAATTTGTACTTTCGGATCGGTGACGTGGTCCTCATGATTGGGTCAGATCGGGCCTCACAATCCGCTGTGCGGGGCTCGGTAGTGACACCGATATCCAACAGTGGTATCAGAGCCATCGTCACGATTCAAGAGTCGAATCAATTTCGAACAAAAGTTATTCGGATAAAATCATGTAGAAATTAGGAAATAATTCATGTAGTTATAAACTTAGGATCATGGAAATCTTACTAGAGTTTGATCATATGATGATCAAAAACATCTAGAAGTAATCATGAAAGAGTTTCATGATTTGTCATTTTCGAAACGATAAATTTTCAGCAAAAATCACTGTCAAAAACAAGTTTCAAACACAGCATGACGGACTGGTTCTCCGTCGTCACGGACACTGTGTGTCGTGCAGTTCAAGAGTTGGACTTGGAGCGTTTTTATGGTCCGTCGCGACGCACCTTATTGTGTGTCATGACGGACTATACAAAATACTCCGCGTTGTGACGGACATCAGGACTATACAAAATACTCCGCGTTGTGACGGACATCATTGTCCGTCATGACGAAAGTTGCACGAAAAGTTTCTAGAACTTGGTGCAAAATTGTTTTGTACAGTCTGTCGTGACGCACAGTACTACGTTGTGACGGACTTATACAGTCCGTCGTGACGCATTGAGAGTGTGTCATGACGGAGGACATGAGTTTAGCCCCTGGAAATCGAGGCAAAATAGTTTTGCATAGTCCGTCGTGACGCACACTTGTGTGTTGTGACGGACTACGGACTATTGATGTCCGTTGTGACGCACAGTTCTGCGTCATGACGGATGAACTCGAATTGGTCTCTGGATTGGACAACAAAATTGGTTTGTATTGTCCGTCATGACACACTCTCTGGCATTGTGATGGACTAGTGAAGCCCGTGGTGACGCACTTGTCTGTGTGTCATGACGGAAGTCAAGGGTAGTCCAGACAGAGGCTTGATGGGCATGGTCCGTCGTGACGCAACAAGTTGTGCGTCATGAGGGACAGTATACTTCCGTCGTGAAGGACAAAGTGTCAGTCACGACGGACAGTGTAATATTTTCTGGAAATTTCATATTGATTCTAATCATTAATAATTATGTTCATCATGATAAACTTGCTCATTGATGTAATAAGATTACATCACTTAATTCCTGCATAATATTTAAGTCATAAAATGTCTTCCGTGTTCGCAACCTCCGAGGTTGGTCTTACACTTTGTACGGTTTCAGGCCAAAGTCGAACGTGCATTGTTGTATGTATCTACATGAGAGACACGCGTTAATTGAGGACAAATGCGGGTGCGGGCCAAAGTTGGGTGCGTTTGTATTTCAATTGAACGAAATCTGAGCACGGTTGTGACTTAACCGTCCAAGCCAATCCGGTTGGGGTTCGGGACATAGTTAGGATGCACAAACGGAATTCAAATCATATATGATATGGTTCGATACCGAAATCCTATAAAGGGTCAAGAGTCGCATTGGATGCGATTGAATTTATCCGACCTAAATAGTGAGATCTCATTTGTCGGCCAAAGTCACTTGTGCTAGGATCATGAAATATGGGTCTTGAAGTGTTATTGGATTTAGAATCCCGAATCAATATTAGGGTTTATTGATTTGATAAAAGTAACATATTTCATATCATCATATAAGCATATAGAATAAGTTCGCACATGTAAGTATTGAAAGAAAATATGGCTTAAGAATTAACTTGGAAGAATTTATATAAATAGGCAAATCTGCAGTCAGAATTGGGCCAGTAATTAAACCTGGGCCTGTTCAGAACTTATAGGTTTAACCTATTAATTATGGTTTAATCCTTTTCGGGCCTACTCTGATTATTAGGCTTTTAATCTGATTATGGCCTGTTAGGGTTTAACCTAAATTTGGTTTAACCTAAATTTTTCCTATATATATATTCTGATTTCATAATTTTCTCTCTCCTCCGAAACCCTAATTCTGGCCGCCGAATTTCTGGCCGCCGAAATTATTCTCTCTTTTTCACAAAACACAAATTGAGATCTGGAGAGTAATAGAAGAGAAAGGATATTTCGATCATCTTGAGAGGCTTGGCATCAAATTCGAGGCAGAGTTACAAACTGATTTGATCATGTTGTCACTGCCATCAAGTTATGATTCGTTCATTTCGCATTTCCACATGTCGGACATGCAAAGGACCATTCCCCAGCTTTTCGGCATGCTCAGAACATTCGAAAGCGACCAGAAACCGCGGTACATGAAGTCTAGGACTTCGGAGGTATTGGTGGTTCAAGGGAAGAGTCCAAACAATGGGAACAAGAACAAGAAGAGAAAGGCAAAGGGTAACAAGGTTGCGCCTAAGCCCGTGAGCAAGAAAGCCAAGGATGACAAGAAGTGTTTCCACTGCCTCAAGGAGGGCCATTGGAAGCGTGGTTGCGAGATCTTCCTGAGGGAGAGCAAGCAAAAGATCGCTTCCTCGGACACACCGGCATCAGGTATTTCCGTTATCGATTCATATTTCTTTACTTTATCATCATGGGTGTTGGACACTGGATGTGGGACTCATATTTGTAATAATATACAGGGCCTAAGAAGTAGAAGATCATTGATTCGTGGCGAAGTTGATTTACGCGTCGGGAATGGAGCTCGAGTAGAAGCATTAGCCGAAGGGACGTATGATTTAACTTTGCCAAATGGACTTATTTTAGTTTTGAATAATTGTTGTTATGTACCTACTTTGAGTAGGAATATTATTTCTGTTTCGAGACTGATTGCGGATGGATATGAATTAGTTATTGGTACTAATGATTGTTTTATTCGCAAGAATGACATTTTCTTTAGTAATGTTCTAGTTGAAAATGGTTTATATGTCTTGGATTTAGAAAATAACAATAATAATCAGTCCATTTATAACATAAATACCACTCAAACAAATGAAACATACTCATGGCATTGTCGTCTCGAACACATAAACGAGAAACGCATTTCTAGACTCCAAAAGGATGGAGTACTAGATTCTTTTGATTTAAAGTCAATAGAAAATTGCGAATCTTGTTTGATGGGTAAGATGACAAAGACACATTTTTCCAAGAAAGGAGAAAGATCGAAAGATGTGTTGGCCCTCATACATTCCGATGTATGTGGACCGATGAGTGTCGAGGCTAGAAATGGGTATCGCTACTTCGTGACTTTTACTGACGATTATAGTAGATATGGATATCTATACTTAATGTGTCACAAAAGTGAAATTTTTGATAAATTCAAAGAGTTTCAACGCGAGGTAGAACTTCAACTGGGCAAGAAAGTAAAAGCCATTCGATCGGATCGAGGTGGCGAATACTTGAGCTATGAGTTTGAGGACTATCTTCGAGATTGTGGTATAGTATCACAATGGACTCCACCCGATACACCCCAATGGAATGGAGTGTCCGAGAGGAGGAATCGGACTTTGTTAGACATGGTTCGCTCGATGATGAGTCGAACAGATTTGCCAAAGTCATTTTGGGGTTTCGCGCTTCAAACGGCCGCTCATATACTGAATAGAGTTCCGTCCAAATCGGTTGAAAAGACACCATATGAATTATGGCATGGCAAGATGCCATCATTGTCTTATCTTAAGATTTGGGGTTGCGAGCCATACGTCAAAAGGTTATTGACGGAAAAACTCGAGCCAAGATCAGACAAGTGTTTATTTGTGGGGTATCCTCAAGAAACAAGAGGATACTACTTTTACTTGCCTAGCAAAAACAAGGTTTTCGTGGCTCGACGAGGACACTTCCTAGAGAAGGAATTCCTACATCGTCAAGCCAGTGGGAGTAAAATTGATCTCGAAGAAATTCGAGAACCACAAAGTGAACAGGTTGATTTGGAACAAGATTCTGAGTTACCATTGGATGGTGAACCAGAATCTAATACACAAGCCATACGTAGATCTGGTAGGATTCGTCAAGAACCTGAGAGATATGGATTTCTCATTAGTAATGACGATGATGAGTTGACTCTAGATGATGAGTCAACCTCCTATAAAGGTGCTATGTCTAGCTTGGATTCCTCGAAATGGCATGACGCCATGAAAACCGAGATCCAGTCCATGTATGATAATAAGGTTTGGAATCTTATTGATCTCCCTAATGGTGCTAAAACCGTTGGGTGCAAATGGGTTTTCAAGAAGAAAACCGACATGGATGGTAATGTACACACTTTTAAAGCAAGACTGGTGGCGAAAGGTTTCAAGCAAATTCATGGTATAGACTATGATGAAACGTTTTCTCCAGTAGTCATGTTTAAAAGTATTCGCATTCTTCTAGCGATAGCTGCATATCACGATTATGAGATATGGCAGATGGATGTCAAAACCGCTTTCCTTAACGGGAACCTTACCGAGGATGTGTATATGACACAACCCGAGGGTTTTGTCGATCCAAAGAATACGAATAAAGTGTGCAAGCTTATGAGATCCATTTATGGATTAAAACAAGCATCTCGTGCGTGGAACATACGATTCGATGAGGTTATCGCAAAGTATGGTTTCATTCAAAACATCGAGGAACCTTGTGTATACAAGAAATTCAGTGGGAGTTCGGTTGTATTCCTCATCTTGTACGTGGACGACATCTTACTCATTGGAAATGACATCACGATGCTTAACCAGGTTAAGGCATATTTGGGCAGTCAATTCGCAATGAAGGACTTAGGAGAAGCTGCCTATATTTTAGGTGTGAAGATCTATAGAGATAGATCGAGGAGACTTCTCGGACTAAGTCAAAGTACATATATTGACAAAGTGATAACTAGGTTTCACATGGAGCAATCCAAGAAAGGATTTCTGCCAATGTCACATGGCATCACTCTCACTAAGGCTCAGTGTCCTTCAAAGGACGCTGAACGTGAGCGAATGAGTCGGATCCCATACGCTTCGGCTATAGGATCGATCATGTATGCCATGATATGTACTAGACCAGATGTCGCATATGCGTTGAGTGTGACTTCCCGCTATCAGTCTGATCCCGGGGAAGCTCACTGGTCCGCAGTCAAGAGCGTTCTTAAATATCTCAGGAATACTAAAGATATGTTTCTTGTCTATGGTGATTCGGAAGGAGATCTGATTATCCAAGGATATACATATGCTAGTTTCCAAACTTGCTCGGATGATTTCCAATCTCAAAGTGCTTACATCTTTACGCTCAATGGTGGAGCTGTTGTTTGGAAAAGCTCCAAACAGAAGACGGTGGCTGATTCTACAACTGAAGCGGAATACATCGCGGCTTCAGAAGCCGCAAAGGAGGCTGTCTGGCTACGACAGTTCGTGATGGAACTTGGCGTTATGCCAAGTATCTCGGGTCCCATGGATGTCTATTGTGACAATAACGGAGCAATAGCACAATCTAAGGAACCGCGAGCGCATCATCGGTCCAAACATGTACTCCGGCGTTACCACTTGATTCGTGAGATTACGAAGAGAGGTGACGTGAAAATAATGAAGATACCTACTGAGGATAACGTGGCCGATCCATTTACGAAGCCACTATCACGTGCCAAGCATGAGCAGCATGCTAGGGCGATATGATTGGGATATCTATCGCAGTGTTAGATTGGGTGTTTTATTTATGTTTCTTATTGTATAAGGGGATTTGATCTGCCTAGTGCAAGTGGGAGAACATTTATTATGCCCTAGGCGTGTTATTGGGATTGTATTTGTTTATGAGACAGATATTTATATTAGTATTCATCATATGACATAAACCTTCATATTTCAAAAAATTTAAATAACAAGAACGTGTGTGAGAGGTTATTCGATTATAATAATCGGATAGACCTTGAATTTTATTCTAGTTTAGTGCATCGAGTCAGTTGAGAATAATATGTTGCATGGCCTTAGTCTGGCATATTGATTCGTCAATTGAATGATAGTAAAACCACTAAACGGGATGAATATAATTCTAAAACGTCCCTCGTGTATAAAGTTGTTCATAGATTTGAACCAGGTAGTCCATTCCCTCAGTAGAGTTCGCATTGTAATTATCAATCTAATTCTTATCGAGAAAAGAGTATATCTGATCAAAATAAAAAATGATGACTTGAAGTTTTAAGCTTCACCGTGACTCCTTTGATCGGAAGATATCGCGAACAAGAGGACTAGTAACACTTATCTGAGCCAGGTATGAAGATGTACTGCATCTTCATAAAGGTGTTCTCCACCTTTTTCGTTCTAATTCTGGGTAGGTATTAACGGCAGTCTAGTGCTCGCAATACCTTGTGGATTGCTGCCATATCCACTGCCAGTCTTAGACGAACCTACAACGGTCACACCAAGATTTCGTAACATATCGGATTCTCAAGATAATGCTCGCCAATACGTTTGTTGGACAAACAAAATGAAATCACGTGTGATTAGATCTCACGACATATGTTGGACATATGGCCAAGTTGATTAAGTCTTAATCCAAGAGGGAGTTTGAAAGAAAATATGGCTTAAGAATTAACTTGGAAGAATTTATATAAATAGGCAAATCTGCAGTCAGAATTGGGCCAGTAATTAAACCTGGGCCTGTTCAGAACTTATAGGTTTAACCTATTAATTATGGTTTAATCCTTTTCGGGCCTACTCTGATTATTAGGCTTTTAATCTGATTATGGCCTGTTAGGGTTTAACCTAATTTTGGTTTAACCTAAATTTTTCCTATATATATATTCTGATTTCATAATTTTCTCTCTCCTCCGAAACCCTAATTCTGGCCGCCGAATTTCTGGCCGCCGAAATTATTCTCTCTTTTTCACAAAACACAAATTGAGATCTGGAGAGTAATAGAAGAGAAAAATATGAGCAAGTTCTTGAGAGATATAATCGCAACACTGACTAGAACGGTGTTGGCGGTTCTGATCAGACGAAATCGAGGTGGACACGAGTAGAGGGAGTGCAAGAGCAATCCTTGGAGAAGGTTCACGAGATCTGGAGGAGAAGTCATCACGTACTAACTTGTACGAGGTAAAATTCTGATTACTCTTCCTTTTTCGGTGTTTTTCGAGTGTGATCCAGGGTAGAATTAGGTTACGCATGCGTGAATAATTCCGCTGCATACTCTAATAATCGTGTGCGTAATCCTACAAGTATCAATCTTATTATAAAGTATTTTTCGTTGTAGCAATCATGACTTCAAGCAACACCAACTCCATGTCGATTAGATCGGTTTTGGAAAGGGAGAAGCTAGTCGGCAAGAACTATCTTGGTCCTAAAAAAATTTATGTACTGCATCTTCATAAAGGTGTTCTCCACCGTTTTCGTGCTAATTCTGGGTAGGTATTAACGGCAGTCTAGTGCTCGCAATACCTTGTGGATTGCTGCTATATCCACTGCCAGTCTTAGACGAACCTACACGGTCACACCAAGATTTCGTAACATATCGGATTCTCAAGATAATGCTCACCAATATGTTTGTTGGACAAACAAAATGGAATCACGTGAGATTAGATCTCACGACATATGTTGGACAAATGGCCAAGTTGATTAAGTCTTAATCCAAGAGGGAGTTTGAAAGAAAATATGGCTTAAGAATTAACTTGGAAGAATTTATATAAATAGGCAAATCTGCAGTCAGAATTGGGCCCGTTCGAACTTATTTCCTATATATATATAATTCTGATTTCGTTTTAACCTAAGTTTTAGACCTAGGTTTTTGAGCCGCCGTTTCTCTCTCCTTCTTCCACAGAATTCTGATTTCGTTTAGAGAGATTGAGAGGGAGATTCGAGCAAGTTCTTGAGAGAATTGATCGTGACGGCGACTAGAACAACGTCGACGATTCCGATCGGTGAAAATCGAGGTGGACACGAGTAGAGGGATTGCACGAGCATTCCTTGGAGAAGGTTCACGGATTTGGAGAAGAAGTCGACACGTACTAACTTGTACGAGGTAATTTTCTCCAACTCTTCCTTTTTGGATGGTTTTCGGACGTGATCCCGGTAGAATTATGTTACGCATGCGAAACTAATTTCGCTGCACACTTTGATAAACGTGTGCGTAACCCTACAGTACAATCTACTAGTTGATCTATAACTGTATTTCCTTCAGTCGAGAAGATTTTGCGATCCTTGACTGCAAATTTTGAGAATGTAGTATGCGCCATTGAGGAGTCCAAGGATTTGGAAAACATGACTGTCGATGAACTTGCTGGTTCTCTTGAGGCACATAAACAACGGAAAAACAAGAAGAAGAACGACTCATTCGAGGAGGCCTTACAAGCCAAGGTGACTATCAAGGACGATAAAGCGATGTTTGTCCAACATAATCGAGGGAGAGGACGCAGCTGTGGAGGTCGTGATTTTGGTCGCGGGGGAGGCCGCGGTCATGGTGATCATAATTATGAAGAAAAGAGCCACCCTAATCAACAGAATTGGCGAGGTCGAGGACGTGGTCGTGGAAGAGGCGGCCGACCAAATCGAGCAAATGTCGAGTGCTACAATCATATGTGCGTTTGAAAAGAAGAAGAGGGAAATAATGGCATTCTCATGATGACTTATAAGAGAGAGAGAGAGAGAGAGAGAGAGAGAGAGAGATGCGACCCAATCCCTCACATCTCTTCCGATCTCTTTAACTCCTCCTTGTCCTCATCTTGCTAGCAGCTTGCTGCGAAGCATTCACTGACTCGAAACCTCAGGTTTGTTAAGCTCGCAATGAATTTTCTCACTCTCAGATCGAGATTCCAGATCTTCCTAGTTCAGGTCTGGCAGTATAGTCGCCATCTGTGTGTAATAATACCTCATGCTGTGGATCTACATGTCAATGACAGCATGAATTAATGTATGAACAATTAATTATCCTATATACGTATGAATTTGTTAACATTGCAGCAAAGATGCAGCAGATCATGCGTAGCAGAGAATTGCGACAGTAAGTCTCACAAAATTAAACCATCCCTATCCATTTAAGTAAATTTGATTTGATTCTGAATCTAATTTGCATAATTGTTTTATTTGGGGGTAATTGATGCAGTAGCGATAGGAATTAGGTACGGGAAGTACTGCGGTGTTGGATGGACAGGATGTTCGGGCGAGAAACCATGTGATGATCTCGATGCGTGCTGTAAAATCCATGATGAATGTGTCGAGAAAAAAGGTTCAAGTTCTTTGTCATTCAGTACTCAATTCTTCATCGAATGAAATGATTTGAGAAATTGTGAATATGTGATATTAATTCGGTACGGAAATGTCAGGTATGAGGTGGTCACGAGAAAATCCAAGGAATGGATATTGTGAATATTTGATATTAATTCAGTAAAATCCATGTTCGGGCGAGAAATCATGTCACGAGAAATTCAAAAGATGCATCGAGAAAGTGAGAAAAAAACAAAAAATTGGGTTTTCGAAAGAGTGTCCTTATGAGGTGGTCATGCCTACTATGATACAAGGAATGGATATGGCCATTATGTTTAGCCAATTTGGTGCCAATAAATCTGAATTATAGCATTAATTAGCACATTTTAGTTTTTTTTGATAATGAGACAATTATTTTTCTTTCAAATTCTTTCTGATTGCAGTTTTGTTGGAATTCAATGAGAAATAATGATTTGAATTAGTACATTTTCATAACTAGATTGTTAGATATATTTACTTGAAAAATAATATATATAGGTACGACATTTTTGTGTATATATTATTTATTTATAAATGTTATGTCGAAATTTATTTATTTTTTAAAAGAAAACTTAGTATTTGTTAGGCATGTAATAATGATGAAAAAATATGAAGTGGTACAAATGGTGTGATCATGGCATTGCAAATACGTGAGTCAACTAAAAAAATAAATCTTTAATTGCCGTTTGGAATGGCCAATCATATAAATATTACTTCTTATTTGACAAGGGAAAATACCTGCCAAAATCATTGATGAATAATATTATGGTTCGTAAAGAACTTTCTAAGTTTTGAAAAATATTTT
This sequence comes from Luzula sylvatica, assembly GCA_946800325.1. Taxonomy (NCBI): domain Eukaryota; kingdom Viridiplantae; phylum Streptophyta; class Magnoliopsida; order Poales; family Juncaceae; genus Luzula; species Luzula sylvatica. Next base: position 18,825,555 of record OX326960.1, on the reverse strand, counting down.
GATGCTAATAAACCAGAAAGGGAAATTATTCTTTTATTGAGATATCGGAGATAATCAACAAAATACAATTGGTATTAAAATCTAAGTAAGTCTTTTCGATATATATATATATATATATATTAGCATGATTTTTTTTTTCTTATCAAAATAAAAACTAATTTTTGGTTTGTGTGTTTCAATTTTGGTTTAGTGATGTTTAATTTTGTACGAGGATGCTTTCCGAGTGCGAAAGAGGAAGGACTCGCCTTCCGAAGGAGCACCACATAGAGATGGATGAAATCGCCAACGTGTTCCGCAATAGGTGGAATTTTTGAAGGACTTATTTTGATCAATATCCGGGTGCTTTGTATTTGGGTGTAGTGTTTGAATGTATACTTGGTTTCATCAAATGAATGTAAATTTAGGATTTTGGCATAGTGTTTGTACGTGTATATTTGTTGAATGGTTCGTAGTGTTTTAATGAATAAACATAACTGAAGTTTTTTTATGAAATTTAAAAACATTCATCACAAAATCACCTATCAGTAACCATTCAATTCAATTCAAAAGCAAAGTACCAAGAACGTCAACAATCCACTATAAGCCTATAACAATCATAAACATGAACATAAAAAACATAATTTCTCAAACTAAAATGCTAACACAAATTACAATATTCTTCGTTCATTCCTTGAGCTGAATCATTTTCTTCCAATATGCAGGTCCGGCCCAGAGACAAGCCCAACAAGTCTCTTGACTTGGGCAACAACAGATCATGGGCAGCAACAAGAGGTATTAAATTTTTATACATATTAAGTAATATATTGCTCAGCCCATAATTAAATGCTACAAATTAAAAAAATAGCCCACCAGCCGAAATTTCTTTTTCTTGGTTTTTTAAAGGTCACGTATTTATTGAGCTTGCCCTCTGTTATTTCCCGTCTTTTTTTTCTATTATTGAGCTCTTCAAATACCGAGACAAGCATTTCTGCCCTTTATTGCTTTCCTTGTTTCTCTCTCTCTCATTTGTACCAAAAAATTTGAAATGGACTTGAAATGGACGAGATACGCTTCAATTTTAATACCTGAACTAGAGAAAAAACAAAAAAATGGAGGTCAACAAAAAATGAAAATAAGATTAATTTTCTCCTTAAAATTAAGGTATTTTTCCGAGAATTAAAAAATTAACTGAAATATTTTCTCTGTTCATTTTAAATTTATTTCTTTTTTCCATGCAGACATTAGAAAAAATAAAAATAAAAAACAAGAAGAGATTAATTTTACTTTCTCTAATACCAACTAAAAAATATATTTTATTTAACTACCTACTCATCGAGATATTTATTTATTATCATTTAACTCTTATTTATTGTAGAACAAATTGAGATGACAAATGAAAAATGCAATCAAAATTCCGGGCTCAAGAAAAAAAAGAAAAAAGTAACGTAAATATGAATTGGCAAATTCTCATGTCGGTTCGGTCATTAAACTATTTGATGCTAAGAGGCAAAAAAAAATAGCTCGAGTTGACCCAACCTTAATTTAGAAACGGAAGAAAGTAAGGAGCGTGATGAAGAAATTAGTGATGGCCATAATGAAGAATTTCGAGAGGAGCGTGATGAAAAAGCTAGAGGAGCATGAAGAAGAAGTTGGATAACATAATGTACGATGAGTTGATTGAAGAAATTGGAGAACGTAACGTACGATGAGTTGATTGAAGAATTTGCTTCGAAAAATTTAAAGACAAGTACTTGTTTTTTTGTTGTATTGTGAAGAAATTATTTTGTGCATATTTTTATTTTGTGAAGAACACCTAAGTTAAGAAAAAAATTGTAGTTTCTTATAGATTGTCGGGGCAACACTTTATAAAAATGTGTAGACTATTCTAATAATACGGGCTAGGGCAACAATATTGTCTGGACCGGCCCTGCCAATATGCGAGCAATAAAGTACCGAATTGAAAACTCGACTATGGCTCGATCAAAGACTCGGACATACATGACGAATGGCCTTGATCACTTGAGAGACCTAGATTGATGGGAGGTTAGTGGTTGTTTCGCTTGAGGCATGTTTTGGGTGCAATGAAAAAAGATAATTAGTTGCAAATCGAGTTAATTTCATGGTTTATTTGTGTTATAAGAGGCAAAGTTCAGAACTTCAGATAATAAGCTTAAATTAAATGATAAAATTGAGCAAGTCGAGATCTTCCTTGAAAAGAAATCACAATATACTAAATGTCTGAATTATAACATTAATTAGCATCTTATCTTTGATGATAGATAATTATTTCTCATTCAAATTATTCAGATAAGTATTTTCTTGTTTGATTATAGTTTTTATCTTTCAATTAACTATATATTGATTGCATGTTTTCATGTACGAAATAGGAGAAATGATAGGCACCCCGCAATTATAAACCCCCAACCACCACGCACCGGTATAATTGTAAACTTATTAATGGGTATTTAATGCAATGATAATCAAATTAGGAAAATTACTACCCAATTAAGGAGTGCGTGTACAGTGCGTGTTTTTATGTACCTTAAATTGATTTTTCCAATATATTCATTTTTACCAGTATAATTAAAGGGATATATTGAAAAAAACAATTGAAGGGATATACAACACATGCGTGCGGATGCACACATGCACGCACACATTGTACCCTTACTTGTATCTAAATAAAAATACCACCATGAAACTGGATTTTTTCTTTGGGAAGTTTTTACGAATACTATCTATAATATATCCCATATCACACCATGCATTTAATTAAAATAAGAAAATTTTGATTTTGCTTGTTATGCTGTCTCATATTAACTCATTAAAAAAATATGCCTATTAAAAATGTTTCATATTTATAAATAATATATCTAAATGCATTTTATTTTGTAAATAAAAATAATATTTTCAAGGTCAAAGAATTATTTTAGGAAACAATCACTGACAGACAACATAAAATAAAAAAGAAAATATTACATTGAAGTACAAGTATGAATTATTTATATTTTTATTGTGTTAATTCAATAATTTAATCAAGCACAATAATCTCAAAAATTAAATAAAATATTATAAAATAAATAAACTATACATTATGTTTTAATATTCTCAAAATTAATAATATTTTGAATAATTTATAAATTTGTTGTCATATATAAAATATGTAAATATTAATTTCATTTAGAATAGTTGCGATTTTCAACCAATTAGTAATGATATTTCTTATTTGCTATTAATTGTATTTTGATTCCTTTTTCTTAAATAATAATACATTTTGGATACAAGTAAGGGTAGTCAATGTGTGAGTGTGTGCGTGCATGTGTGCATCCGCACGCATGTGTTGTATATCCCTTCAATTGTTTTTTTCAATATTTTCATTTTTTGGTCGCGTATATTCTGGCAATGGTTTGTTTTATTTTATATTATAAAGATTCGGCAAATATATACACATAAATATCGTGTTACAATTTATTTATTTTGAAAAATAATTCTTAGTATAAACATATAGACATGATTAAAAGTATAAATTGATACAAATAGCGTGATCATGGGATTGCCAATGCGTGACTTAACTAACAAAAAACTTCAATTGTTTCCTGAAATGACCAATTATAAATATTTTGTCTCTCATTTCACTGGAAAAATATCTGCCATAATCCCTCTTCTATTATGGTTCATAAAGAACTTTCTAATTTTGAAAATATCTTTTATTGAGATATTGGAGATAATCAATATACCAACAGTTTTGCGGAAATGCTTTCTTGCCTTTTCAAAAAAACTAATTGGCTCGTGGCTAGTTTGCGTGAATTACATGCGAGGAAATTAAGGCCGCAAATCGGATCATAATCGAGTCACTTGTCCAAAGGTAATTATATTTTTCGTTTTGTAAATCGGGTCAAAATTAAAAAAAAAATTATTTCACCATGCGTATTATTTTTTTAGGCGTCTCAAACCTCGAGAACCCCTTCCTCTGAACAATCTTCGAATCAAAATGCGTAATATTTGTTTGAGTTTAAATTATTATATGAACTATGTTTGTTTGAATTTGAATTATTGTATGAATTATGTTTGTTTGAATTTGAATTATTGTATGAACTACGAATTTGAATTATTGTGTTATATTTGTGAAGAAGATATTGTTTTTTTCTATAAGCTCTCTGGACAATCCAAGATAATTTGAACACAAAACTCACAAACTCGAATATTACACTTTTGAACAATCTGGACAATCTTCAAATTTAAACAACTCTCTGGATATACAAAACTCAAATATTACAATCACAAACACATCTCAAACATCACAAACAAATAATTAGTACACTTTTGAACACACATCTCAAACATCACAAACTCTCAAACAACTCTCTGGATAATTTGAACACTTCTTTTACACAATTAGTACAAACACAATTAAACATTCACAATCAATACAATAAAACTTGAATATTACAAAACATCACATAATTAGTACAAACATCACATAATTAAACATTCAAACATCACATAATTAGTACGAACATCACAAACACACAATTAAACATTCACAAACACACAATTAAACACACAATTAAACATTCAAACATACATAAACTTGAATATTACAATCAATACAATAAAAAAAATCGCTCCAAATTTAAACAACTTATCTTTATTCACCTCGACTTCTTTTACGGCAAACTCTTCATCGTGCATTTGCACTTTGGGTTGAAAGTTCCTATTCATGTACTCGAACCAAGCAATCTCGGCTTCTTTCTTCGAAGAATATTTCTTGAATGTCGATCGCGAGAAATCACACACTTGCTCGTTGCAAAATGCCCAATTTCCATAAATTCCCGGTCTTTTCCCAACAAAAACAACATAATACCCTTCTTTGGCCATAACCTAAACAGAAAATTAAAATAATTAGTACAATTTAATCCCAATTGACTGAAATTGACTGAAGTTGACCCAATTTAATCCCAATTGAACCCAATTAACCCTGATTTGATTGAAATCCACCCAAATTAACCCTAAATTGACTGAAATTGACCCAATTTAACCCCAATTAACCCCAATGTGACTGCAATTGACTGAAATTGACTACAATTGAACCCAATTAACCCTAATTTGATTGGAATCTACCCAAAATAACCCTAATTTGTCTGAAATTCAGTCCCAAATGAACCCTAATTTTCCTAATTTGACTGCAATTTACTGAAATTAACTACAATTCACTCCAATTAACCCAACTAACCCTAATTTGACTTCGATCGACCCATACTAACCCTAATTTCAGATAATATGACTGATCTGACTCAACGTCTCAAATCTGACTGAAATTAAGATTAATTTTGACAAAACCCCCAAACGTAAGAGAGAGAGGGAGAGCGATCGCTTACAGAGAGAGACAAGAACGTTTGTTCAGATGGAGAGGAAGAGAGAGAGACCGAGAGCGGGAGCGAGAGATGATGGAAGCTCAGCGACGATGGAAGCTCATCGATGATGGAAGCTCGGCGACGCCAGAAGGGAGAGGAGGAGCCACAGGGCGACGCCAGCGAGAGCGAGAGAAGAGGAGAGAAAGAGGACTTCGCGACAGGAGAGAGAGAGAGAGAGAGAGAGAGAGAGAGAGAGAGAGAGAAGGGGGGCTCGGGTTTGGGGTTTTGAGAGAGAAGAGAGCAAGGGTTCGGGTAGAGTTTGGGTTTAAACGGATCGGGTTAGGGTTTAAATTGTCATGTCATCACAACAATATACTTACAAAATCCATGTCAACATGACACGTCATCATTTAACAGAGGTTAGAGCACAAAACTGACGGAGGGGCAAGATGAATAATTTTTTAAAGTTCAGGGGGTAAAAGGGTGCAGATTTTAGTAGGGGAGCTAAGTTGAACATTTGGGACAAGTTTGGGGGGCAAAAGTGTATTTTTTCTATTTATATTAGTCCATTTTGTGTACAGTCGGCCTGTATTAGTAATCCAAAGTATGTTTTTGTATGCATGGCCTTTGATTTTTGATTCGGTCAATTTAATTTATTTCGACGCTGATAACGAAATTTTGTTCGTGTTACTTGGACTATTTTCATGAAAGCATATATGTGATCTCAACTCATGGCTGAAGCATTTGTTAAACTTTCGTTTAAGAAGACAAGTTTTTTATTATTTCTAACAAATTGATTTCTCCGGTACTCATTTTTTATCATATAACTAGGAGATTACCCGCGCTTCGCGGCGGTTTTGTTTCATTTGTTTTACCATACACATAATATATAGTTATGATTTTCCGGGAGCAAATATAAGACTTTATGAAAATAAATATCATATTGATTAAGAAAGTTTGATGATGACAAAATTATTATATTATTTTTTAATACGACACATTGTGAAATATTTATTTAGTACTTTAATGCAAACATACAAAAATAAATAAATGTCACTATAAAATAATAAAACAACATGCGTGGACATAAACAAAAATTAAAACCATATGATATTTTAAATTTTCATATCTAAAATTAAGAATAATAACATTGTAAAAATTTTAAAAAATTATTTGTGTCTGATAAATTTTATGTTTCATGTTTATTATTGAAAAATATTATATAAGTTAAAGAAATTATTGGTGTTTAGTAAATTAATATATTTCATTACTTTTTTTTTTAAGATTAACATGAAAGTGTTTCAAGTAAAAATACAAATATAACATAATTATTTTAAAAAATAATAATAATAATTAGGATGTGCAATTTTTTTCAATTATATTTTTAAAAATAATAATAATTAGGATTACAAGTCATGAATGTAATTATATTTATTTTTATATCTTTTTTTACATAATTATTTTCATAATTTTAAGTTAGAGAAAAATATTGAATATATGATAATAACATACTTAGCAGTATGTGCAATTTGTTTCAATTATAGTTTTAAAAATAACAATAATTAGGCTTACAAGTCATTAATGTAATTATATTTATTTTTATATCATTTTTTACATAATTGTTTTCATAATTTTAAGTTAGAGAAAAATATTAAATATATGATAATATGGATCTCAAAATAAAGATAAAATTCAAGCCAATATATTTCTTAATTTTTTTAAATTATATTATGAAAATACTAACAATATTTGATGTATGTTTTATGATATTATATATTAATTTATTAATGTTAGATATTTAAACTCTTCACATTCTATTTGTATTCACAATTGATCATGTAACATATTGTGAAAAAATTCAAATTAAAATACAACTTGTCCAACATGAACCTAACAAATAATATTTTGACACGTCATCAATGTAAGGTGATGTGGCCTTCTAAAATTGCTTAAAACTATGTGTAAAATAAGGGACACATAAATATCTACAAATAAAACATAATCACACAAAATCAAAGGTTAATCTATGGTTCATATGTTACCACATATCATAATCTAATGGTTGAAATAATTGTGATGATGTGGCATGTGTTGTGATGAGGTGACATGAGGAGACTGCATAAAGAAGGGTCAAAAATAAGGGGGTTGGTTAATTACATCATATCATTGTAACAAAACAGTTCATGATTTATCATATTCATTCTGTTATATTGGATTGCAATTAAAATTCATTATAGAGGTTGCAGTATTGGAATGGTTCCGCACGTACTGTCATTCAAACTAAAAACTTTTGCGCATTTTTTGTTAAATTAGTTATTATGGGTTTTTTCTCGTGATAGGTCTTGGGTCGTCCAAATTCTGGGACCGGGCCTAGCTATACCCAAGCAATTCCTTCTTGCAAAGCTCGGTGGGCCAAGAATTTTTGGGTTTGTTCTTTTTATTTTTGACCATAAATTAAAATTTACCGCTGACAGCGAAGTCCATCGCCGTTTGTCTATCTTTGGGACCCAATTCGATTGCAAATCCCAACTTTCAAACAGAGAGGCCCCTGAGATGTAAGACCCTACGTCCTTCGAATAATTCGCCAAACCGTCTTGGTGTATGAACATGTTTTGAGAAGGTGATTCCTTCGAAGTTTTGACCCTAGGTCCAGGTTTTATGAGCAGGATCAGGTATGGTGGAATCGGGTTGTAATGGGGAGGAGAAAAAAAAATCTGGAATTAATAGTTTTATAGTGGAATTTGTTAATTTCAGTACCGGTTCTTGCAAGATCTTCCTCAGCAGCAGTTTAGCAAGGGATCTTCCGCAACACAACTTCAGTACTTCAGCTTAGAGCTATACCTAATATAGCCGTTAGAATTAATCATATTAGTCTGTGGTAGTGGTTACTATGTAATTAGTGTGGTTAAATACACACCATAGAAGCAAGCAACACACTTAGTTAGGTGGACATAATGACTCTATAAATAGAGACCTATTCACATGTAAAAAAACTCAATGAAGTTAATACAATTCTGTTTTTTTTACACAATTCAAATTAATAAGTTTCTTCATGGTATCAAGAGCAAGTTAAAAGAGCAAACGCTCAAGAAATCTTCAAGCAAATCAAGATTGGATTTTTTTTACCTGTTCTTAGCATATTTTTTGCTTCTCTCCAACAGGATTACTGGTACTAAGTTTTTTTTTTCTCTCTCTTCTACTTCTTTGTTCCAATTAAGCTGAAATTCCTTCGTGTCTTTTTCATCACTTTCTTGTTTTTCTGCAATTCCTTCGTGTCTTTTGTCTACAGAAGAATCAAACAATTAGTTTTCTTTTCAAATCTTGATAGTCTTGATAAATCTTGTTCCACATTCTATCCTTACTCTCTATCACTATGTCCACTCAGACATCTAATTCTGAATCCAATTCGGATATCACCATTAAACCAATTGTGTTCAATCAACCTACATCCATCAAATTGGATCGAAGTAACTTCACTCTATGGCAGTCTCAAATCACTCCAGTTATCTGTGGTCACGATTTGTTACAGTATCTTGATGGATCCGTACCAGTTCCTGCTCCGTTCTTATCCAGTTCCACTGGTGCTGCTCCAATAGTCAATCCGAGTTACAAGCAGTGGTTTTGTCAAGATCAATTGATTCTTGGGTGGTTAAAAGCGTCACTCACAGATGAAATTCATGCTCAAGTCGCTCGATGCAGGACCTCAGCTGAGGTATGGTCATATCTGCACACGAGTTTCTCAAATCAATCCATGGCACGAATGCTTCAACTCAGAGTTCAATTACAAACAACTCGCAAAGATAATCTCTCTATCCAAGAATACCTGAACAAGAAGAAAGCTCTCTCCGATACCCTAGCATCCATTGGCGATCCTGTATCGGATCGAGAACTTGTCTTAAACATCTTAAGTGGGTTAGGCCCTGAATATAACGCCGTTTACTGCGCCGTTACTTCACCTCACTCTAGCACGCATCTCATCACCATCCCTGACCTGCAAGCTCAGCTCCTCAGTTACGAAGCTCACCTTGAACAACAAAACTCCTTTTCCGTTTCCGCTCTCTCTCTGCTTACTCACTCGTCTTCGTCTCAAACGGCGACTGGAGTCTCCAGTAACCCATCTCCTACTAATACCAATCCAGCCTCTTCTCTCACTCAAAATGGGCCGGCCCAAGCGTATTATACTTCTACTACAAATAATCAGGCCTCAAATAACAACTCCAATCCACAGTTCAATACAAACTCATCTGCTATGAATTTCACTCGGCCTCCCAACCCAAACTCTCAGGGGTATTACAAGAAAAATAAAAAAAAACCGTTATAACGGTCCTGATACACGCCCACAATGCCAAATTTGCTGGAAACCAGGGCATTTGGCAAATTACTGCCGAGAAAGAATGAATCCTACGGTTAACTACAGACCACCACAACAACCTCGTCCACCTCAGGCATATCTCACTCAAGCAAATTACTTTCCTCAACAACAGAGACCAGTTGCTCCTCCTCATGAGTGGTTCTTTGATTCGGGTTCAACCCATCATGTCACGCCAGATGTTAACAATCTCAGCACCTATACTCCTTATCAAGGTACTGAACAACTGCGTGTAGGTAATGGATCAGGTTTGTCCATTCTTAATCTTGGATCTTCTTTAATTCCAAACAATAAATCTACTTTTTTACTTTCAAATGTGTTTCATGTGCCTGAGATAACAAAGAGTTTACTTAGTATTTCAAAATTCACTAAAGATAATAATGTTTTTATGGAATTTCATCATAACTTATGTCTTGTGAAGGACAACACTACTCAGGAGGTCCTTCTTCAAGCACCAGTCATTGACGGTCTATACAAGTTGCAATCTGAGTCCCCTCCATCTGCACTCTCGTTGCATACTGAGATAGTTCCTCTAAGTACATGGCATCAAAGATTGAGCCATACTTCTCATGCTGTAGTTCAGTTCTTATCTTCTAGCAATCAAATACAATGTAATTCTAAAAACTTATTTTTTTGTGCTCCTTGTGCTCAAGGAAAAGCACACCAGTTACCTTTTGTTTCTGCACAACGACATGCTAGTAAACCTTTAGATGTAATTCATTCCGATTTGTGGGGTCCAGCACCTCAGGTTTCAGTTGAAGGTTTTAAGTATTATGTGCATTTTATTGATGAATTTTCTCGCTTTTCTTGGGTGTATTTCCTCACCAACAAATCTGATACAGCACTTGCATTCAGTAAATTCAAAGTGTTAGTTGAAAATCTTTTTTCTTCTACTATAAAAATAGTTCAAACAGATGGGGGCTCAGAATATTTTTTCCTTAAAAACTATCCTAGTATTTTGCATCAAACGACTTGTCCACATACCCCTCAGCAAAATGGTATTGCTGAACGGAAACATAGACATATAGTAGAACTCAGTTTGAGCACTATGGCTCATGCCTCTATTCCTTCACAGTATTGGTGTCAAGTGTTTAGTAGTACAGTTTTTACCATAAATAGACTTCCCTCTATTCACCTTCACAAGCAATCACCTTATGAAATCTTATTTAACAAATCACCTGATTACAAGTTCTTTAGGATCTTAGGTTGTGAATGTTATCCTTATTTGAGACCATACAATGACAACAAAATGCAATTTAGATCCAAATCATGTGTGTTCTTAGGATATTGCAATAACCAAAAAGGATATAAGTGCTTAGATATGTCCACTGGCAAAATATATGTTAGCAGAAATGTTACATTTAATGAAACTTGTTTTCCTTTTGCCTTACAACAACAAAATTCCAGTGAAGTATCAGCTCCATCTACATCTTATCCTTTAACTCTCATTCCAACTATTTCTTCTAACAACAATACTGTAGCCACTACAGATATCTCATCTTCTATTGCAGGTGAAGTAAACACTTCCGAAGACATACCACCAGCTTCTCAATCACATATTCCCTCAACTCATCCTATGGTGACTCGGTCCAAAACCAACAATAGCAAGCCTAAGCAATTCCCTGACTTCATCTCTCTCTCCACTGAAGTACTCAAGCAAGATCACTTGTGTGAACCCTCCACTTTCAACATGGCCAACAAAGATTCAAATTGGAGAGCAGCCATGGCTGCAGAATTAAATGCTCTTCACACTAACTCTACATGGGTTCTAGTACCTCCAAGCAAAGACTATAACATAGTATCTTGCAAATGGATTTACAAAATTAAAAAGAAATCCGATGGTACTATTGAGCGATACAAAGCCAGATTAGTGGCTCGGGGTTTTACACAAGAATTTGGCTTAGATTTTGATGAAACATTTAGTCCAGTTGTTAAACCTACTACTATTCGTCTTGTTTTATCTATTGCAGCTAGCAAGGGATGGACGGTTAATCAGCTCGATGTGAACAATGCTTTTCTTCATGGCACGCTTGAGGAAGATGTCTACATGTCTCAACCTCCAGGTTTTATCAATCCTGATTTTCCTACTCATGTTTGTAAATTAAACAAAGCAATCTATGGTCTTAAACAAGCTCCTAGAGCATGGTTTCATAAATTAAGTACCACTTTATATGAGTTTGGTTTTTCACCTTGTACATCTGACACTTCTCTCTTTATTCAAAATAATGGCACTGACACAATATGGATCCTTGTGTATGTTGATGACATTTTGGTCACTGGCACAAACTCACACTCTATTCAGACATTGATACATCAGTTAAATGAAAAATTCACTCTCAAAGACTTAGGTCCTATTAACTACTTCTTAGGCATTCAATGCACTACTACAGCACAAGGTTTTCATTTGTCACAATCACAATATATTCAAAATCTATTGATGAAATTTAAAATGCAGGATGCCAAGGTGTGCAATACACCAATGGCCACGGGTGATGCTATCTCCAAGTTTCAAGGCGACCCTCTTCCAGATCCTCACACCTATCGCTCGCTCATTGGAGGTCTCCAGTATGCAACAATCACACGACCCGATATCGCTTATGCTGTCAACAAGGCGAGTCAGTTTCTTCAAAACCCTACTGACAAGCACTTCAGTCTCGCAAAACGAATTCTACGCTATCTCAAAGGCAGTTTGCACCATGGTCTGGTGATTACGAGCAATCCTTCTCTCTCTCTTCATGCATACTCCGATGCTGACTGGGCAGGATGTCCAGATGATCGACGCTCCACTTCAGGCTTTTGTGTGTTCTTAGGCAACAATCTTATCTCTTGGTCATCAAAGAAACAACCGACTGTTTCGAGATCAAGTACAGAGGCAGAATACAAGGCAATGGCGTCAGCTACATCTGAGCTAACTTGGCTCACTTCTCTTCTGCAAGAACTTGCTGTTCCAGTTACAGCTCCTCCGACTCTCTGGTGTGACAACCTCGGCGCCACGTTTCTGGCCTCAAATCCCGTCTTCCATGCCCGAACCAAGCACATTGAGATCGACTATCATCTAGTCCGAGAGAAAGTTCAAGCAAAGAAAATGAGTGTTCAGTTCATTTGTTCCAAAGATCAACTTGCAGATGGTCTAACCAAAGCTCTATCAGCAGCTCGTCATGAGTTTCTTCGTGGCAAGCTGGCCGTGTACCCCAGTCCAGCTTGAGGGGGGCTGTTAATTTCAGTACCGGTTCTTGCAAGATCTTCCTCAGCAGCAGTTTAGCAAGGGATCTTCCGCAACACAACTTCAGTACTTCAGCTTAGAGCTATACCTAATATAGCCGTTAGAATTAATCATATTAGTCTGTGGTAGTGGTTACTATGTAATTAGTGTGGTTAAATACACACCATAGAAGCAAGCAACACACTTAGTTAGGTGGACATAATGACTCTATAAATAGAGACCTATTCACATGTAAAAAAACTCAATGAAGTTAATACAATTCTGTTTTTTTTACACAATTCAAATTAATAAGTTTCTTCAGAATTAGCAGAGGATAATCAGCAACGTTTTGCTTTTTGTAAACAAAAAATGCTAATGTTACAAGCTGGAAGGTTCTTAAAAAGGGAAGGTTTTAAAAAATAAATAAAAACGAATAAATTCATTTATTGATGTCAATGAACTTGAAGTCATAATTTTTCACAACGAATGATTTTTTTTCGTGTTTCAGACCAACCAACTGAATTATGAGCCTATTAGCAGGTTCCTCAAAATTAGATTATCCTTCTTTTTTATCCAAATTTAGTTTTTATGTACGAGATGGTAAATAATTTAATTTGTTAGAAATTTGATTTATGTGAGTTTTATCATTTACATTAATATTTTATTGCTGAAATAAAACGGTTGATTCCACAATAATGATTGATAATATTTTGGTGTATTTTTGGAAACGTGTTACGTGGAGTCCTTTTTCTCAATGGGCCACAAGCCCGCGAGACAGTCCTGCATGTTGATGCTAATATTTTTGAATTTTTTACTTTATATTTATTCCGGTTGGTGCATATATAAATTTAAATTTTTGTGGATTTGTGTAGTCTAAATTGTAATAATGTGATTTTTGGTTCATTTAAAAAAATTGTATACTGTCGAAAAATAAACGAAATAAACAGAGAATTTAGGAAAAACAAAATTTATATTCAATGGAATAAAAAATACAGTAGTCACTATCTTCTTTGTATAGTAATAATTTGTGTGTAATAATACCTCATTATGTTGATCTACATGTCAATTGTCAGTGACAGCATGAATTGATTGATGAACAATTAATTATCTTATATTAAGTGCTTTGATGTATATATATACTTATGAAATTGTTAACATTGCAAGAAAGATGCAGCAGATCATGCGTAGCGTAGAATTGCGACAGTAAGTCTCTCAAAATTAAACCATCTCTATTCTTTAAGTAAATTTGATTTGATTGTGAATCTAGTTTGCTTAATTGTTTTATTTGGGGGTAATTAATGTAATAACGATGGGAATTAGGTACGGCAAGTATTACGGTGTTGGATGGACAGGATGTTCGGGGGAGAAACCATGTGACAATCTCGATGCATGCTGTAAGATCCACGATGAATGTGTCGAGAAAAAAAGTTCAATTTCTCTGTCACTCAGTATTCAATTCTTCGTCGAGTGAAATGATTTGAGAAATTGTGAATATGGGATATTAATTTCGTACGAAAATGTCATGTATGATGAGGAAATCACGAAAAATTGGGTTTCCGAAAGACTGTCCTTATAAGGTGGCCATGCCTATTATGATACAAGAAATGGACATGGCCATTTTGTTTAGCCAATTCGGTGCCAATAAATATGAATTATAGCATTAATTAGCATATTTTAATTTTTTTATGAAAGACAAAAAAATTTCTCTTTCAAATTCTTTCAGATAAGCCTTATCTAGTTATCTTATTAGATTACAGTGATGTTTTTTTTAATTATATGGTGATAGCATGTTTTCATGTATGGCGTAATTGTCTTGTTTTAATTTGGTCTCAGTTTTGTTGGAATTCAAAGAGGATATAGAAATAATGATTTTGAATTAGTACATTTTTCATAACTTGATTGTTAGATATATTTACTTGAATAATAATATATATATATATATAAATATATAGTTTTGTGTATATATTATTTATTTATAAATATCATGTTGAAATTTATTTATTTTTGAAAAGAAATCTTAGTATTTGTTATTAGGCATGTAATAATGATAAAAAAATATGAAGTGATGCAAATATTGTGATCATGGCATTGCAAATACGTGACTCAACTAAAAAAGATAAACCTTTAATTGCCGTTCGGAATGGGCAATCATATAAATATGACATCTCATTGATAAATAATATTATGGTTCGTAAAGAATTTTCTAAGTTTGAAAAAAAAATTGATGCTAATAGACCACAAAAGGAAATTATTCTTTTATTGAGATATCGGAGATAATCAACAAAATACAATTGGTATTAAAATCCAAGTAAGTCTGAGCATGATTTTTTTTCTTATCAAAATAAAAACTAATTTTTGGTTTGTTTGTTCTAATTTTGGTTAGTGGTGTTTAATTTTATACTAGGATGCTTTTCGAGTGCGAAAGAGGAAGGAGCACCACATAGAGATGGATGAAGTCGCCATCGGTGAACTTTTTTTAAGGACTTATTTTGATCAAGAACGTCAACAATCCACTATAAGCCTATAACAATCATAAACATGAACATAAAAAAACATAATTCCTCAAATTAAAATGCAAACACAAATTACAATATTCTTCGTCTCATTCCATGAGCTGGATCATTTTTTTCTATGCGAGCAATAAAGTACCGAACCGAAGACTCGACTATGGCTTGATTAAAGACTCGGACATACATGACGAATGGGCTCGATCACTTGAGAGATTTAGATTGATGGGAGGTTAGTGGTTGTTTCGCTCGAGACATGTTTTGGGTGCAAGGAAAAGAGATAAATTAGTTGCAAATCGAGCTAATTTGACGGTTTATTTGCGTTATAAGAGGCAAAGTTCAGAACTTCAGAAAATAAGCTTAAATTAAATGATAAAATTGAGCAAGTCGAGATCTTCCTTGAAAAGAAATCACAATATACCAAATTTCTGAATTATAGCATTAATTAGCACCTTATCTTTGATGATAGACAATTATTTTTCATTCAAATTATTCAGATAAGTATTTTCTTGTTAGATTATAGTTTTTATCTTTCAATTAACTATATATTGATTGCATGTTTTCATGTACGAAATAGTGGTCTTGATTCTTGAATTAACTTGGTAAGATGAATATATACCTTAAATTGATTTTTCCAATATATTCATTTTTATCATTATAATTAAACAATGATTTATTTTTTTTGTAAAGATTCAGCAAATTTATATACATAAATGTCACGCTGGATTTTTTCTTTAAGTTGTAATGAATACTATCTATCCCATATGGCCATATCGCACCATTCATTTAATTAAAATAAGAAAATTTTGATTTTTCTTGTTATACTGTCTCATAATAACTCATTAAAAAAATATGCCTATTAAAAATGTTTCATATTTTATAAATAATATATCTAAACGTATTTTATTTTGTAAATAAAAATAATATTTTCAAAGAATTATTTTAGGAAAAAAATCACCAACAGGCAACATAAAATAAAATATAAAATATTACGTTTTAAGTATAAGTATGAATTGTTTATACTTTGTGTTAATTCAACAATTTAATCGAACGGAATAATCTCAAAAATTAAATAAAATATTATAAATATTGATTTTTATTAAAAATTAATAAACAATGCATTATGTTTTAATATTTTGAAAAAAGTATATTTTGAATAATTTACAATATTTTTGTCATTTTTATAAGATATGTAAATATTACTTTCATTTAGAATAGTTGCAATTTTTTACGAATTAGTAATGAAATTTAGTATGTGCTATTAATTATATTTTGATTTTTGTTTCTTAAATAATATATACATTTTGGATACAAGTAAGGATACAATGTGTGGGTGTGTGTGTGGGTGTGGGTGCGTGCTTGCGCGCTTGTGTGGGTGCGCGCGCATGTATGTGTTGTATATACCTTAAATTGTTTTTTTTCAAATATTTTCATTTTGTCGCGAATAATCAGGCGATGATTCATTTTGTTTTTTATTATAAAGATTCGGCAAATATATGCACATAAATGTCATGTTGCAATTTATTTATTTTGAAAAAGAATTTTTAGTATAGACATATATAAACATAATAAAATGTATAAAGTGATACAAATAACGTGATGATGGCATTGCCAATACGTGACTTAACTAAAGAATAACTTTAATTGTTTCTGGCCAATTATAAATATATCATGTCTTATTTAACTGGAAAAATATCTGTCATAATGCCTCTTCTATTATGGTTCATAAAGAACTTTCTAATTTTGAAAATATCTTGGTTCTAATAGACCACAAAGAGAAAACATATTTTATTGAGATATTGGAGATAATCAATATACTCGCATGACTTTTTCAGTATGAAAATAAAATTTTATTTTTGGGTTAAGGTTAATGATATCAGTTGTGGAATGTTGTTTCTGGACTGGTTAATGGATTTCAGGTGAAATCTAGTTGTTTTTCTTTAAAGTTAGTTTTATTTATGTATTGTATTTAGTAATGTCACATGTGTAATTTGAGGTTGTTTAGTAATAATAACTACGGCCGTTTTTTGGAGAGACAATAACTTTAGCAATTCGAGGTAATGTAAGAAAATAATAATTAAAATAAGCTAATATGGTTAAATTAGAACGATTTCAATTTTTTTTAATCAAATTACCATTATACTCCAAATTTATGATGATTGATATTTATTATAATTATATACTATTATTTATATCTTTCATGAATAACGCACAAATATTTTTCATAATATTATGAAAAAATCAAATATAACCAATATATACTAATTTTTATATTTATTTTTAAATATATATGACATGTTACAATTTAATCATTTTTTATGGTGAAAAAATTAAGAATAATAATATTTTTTATACATCAAAGATTTTATTTGCATGATTTAAGGATAGTGATAAACTAATAAATAAATGTAAGAAATATCAATTATCAATTCATTATTAACATGGGTACAACGGCCATTTGATAAAATAAAATTGAAATCGTTCTTAATTTAGCCATGTTGATTCTCCTTGTTTATTTGTTTTTCGTAGATTTCTTTAGTATTCTTTGATATCGATCCGCCAAATATCTCCAAATAATAAAAGGAAATAATTTGGGTGTGGCTAGTTTGCGTGAATTACGTGCTTATGAATGATGCGAGGAAAATAAGACTCATCTCACAAATAATATGTATTGTCAGGTTATTAAATTCATGTAAAGTACTTACAATAATCTGCATATTGCAAAATAAAATAAAATCAGTTATATATTTATATATATAATTATTTCGGTTATGAATAGGCTATACAATATAAATTGAGATTCTACCACAAAAGGTGATCGATGAAATGCACTCTCTTTACATGTATACCAATATACAAATAATTTAACAATCCTAAGTCCAAACAATTCGAATTACGAATATTGCTATATTCTATAATAATTATATCATATGTTCATAAAGTTTTGAATTGAGTGTGTTGTTTATTGAATTAATAAAGAGCACTACTATGGTTGCAAAATCACAACAGATCTTACTTCATAGCCTTTTTGTTGGATTTACATGTAGCTACAAAATTGGTTGTTCCTCTTATTAGTTTTAAATTAAGAATAATAAATATATAAAACAAAAAATATCTCTGTAAAACTAGCAACAAAATCCAATTTTAAAATTTGAAATTAAATTAAGTACCCGCATAATTAAGGAACATCAGTTCTTGAAAAATATGGGATCATCGTGTTCTACTTTGTTGGTTAAAGATATATTCTCTACTGGATCATCTCATGTTTAATCTTTTTTTCTTCGTTACTACAATAATGCACAAAACGAGAGCACAAGTAATATTTTAACTAATACAGTTGATAAAACAACCACTTCGAATGGACCGATTTGAAATTTGATATTTGAAATTTGAAATTCGTCACTATAAACATAAGGCAGTGAGACCTATTAATCAGTGTTCTCTATGCGTATGAGGGTAATTGCCGGCTTAACACGAACTACAGTTTTTTGGAGAGGGCGAGGGCGAGTGAAGAGAAAGAAGGATTGAGAGGGAGGGATTGGAATATTGTATCATTTTCTCCTAATTGGATCTGTTTTTTATCTTAATGCGGATGTAAAGGATCCCTCTTTCTTACAAACCGGGTGTATTTTTTCATTAATCGGGCTTGATTCAGTTCAACATGTGCTGAGAATTAATATTGGACTGAATACTTATGTATATACATATAGATAACATGTACAACAATTGTATGACATAATTCTATGCCATGAAATTGTCAAGAATAATTTTTTTTTGTTTGATTAAAACCTTCCTTATATTTTTAATTAAAATTGATATCATGTATGTTAGAAATTTATTTATGATTTACTTAAAATTTAATTACCTTTATTTTTCTGTCGCAATAGTATATAATTAATAAAATAATGCGGTCAACTCACCCAAAACGTAAAATATATTCAAGATGAGACTGAAAATTATTGTAGATATTATGGTTTGGAAAACTAAAAGCTCGTTATAATTGGGTTGAGTTATAATTTCGATAAAAAAAATCTAACTAGAACATCCTCATGAATTGACATATTTATGCTTCTAAAATCACAATATGTCATATTTAACTGTCGATAAATAAATATATCATTTCTTCTTTAAATTTTATCATAGAAATATCATCAGAGAAAATGAACGAAACATAAATACCATATTTTTATTTCTTCTTAGAAGAAATGTTACTTTTAATGACTAATTTTATAACGGTAGCAAATTTACATATTTATCTTTTATCATATTTACCCTTTCCAAAATAGAAATATCACTAAAAAATATACATCCCATTTCCCCTTTCAAAAATCTGATATATTTATCCCTTTAATTTCCATACAAATATCATCAATAAAAAAAAGTCCACTTGTGAGCTAATACAATATTCTAGACTAGATTTTTCAACAGATAAATTGATCATTTTAATTTTGAAAGGGTACCTCAAAATTCTCCTATTATTGTAATTTTTATAGAGGGAGGGAGTAAATAGTATATATGCAAAGGCCCAAAGAAGGCCCAATTATTGCATTGATCTCATCTCGCGCCATTTCTAGACGCCATCTCAACTATTACATGCACCTTTTGAATTAGTTTTGAAATATTTGTTTTGAAAGGGTTATTTTTAGAATATTTGTTTGGAGAGAGTTATTTTTGTGATATTTGAAAGGGTTAGTTGATTCGGAGGACGCGAGTTTAGTTCGAATCGTGATGGATTGAGAGCTTAAACGGTTTCTTCATCTATCTCTCTCAAACTATATATTCAGCAGCGCAAGACCTGTAAATTTCTCATTTCTATCTGGCGATCTTAAGCGGGAGAATATACGTCGAAGCAAGAGAATTGGAGATTGATTGTCTGAATAGAGTTTCACACGAAAGAGAAGGAAGCAAGAGAAGGACACGAGGACAAGGATGAAGCCCAACATGATAAGAAGCAACTCAAACCGAACTGGAGATAAAAGTCGTGCGCAACATCGTCTCCAGTCCGGTTTAATGCCTGCAAGAAAGGAGTCTTTTCCAACTGTGTTCAAAGGTAATCATCATTAAGCAAATTTTCTCTAATTCGTGAATTCAATGTAGTTTAATTAAGCACATTTTGGATTTCTCTTTGAAGGTGGCCGCACTTACGGAACCATGAAACAACGTCGCCGTTTGATCCTATCTCCATCTGATGATGAAGCAGAAGAAGATATGGAAAACAAGGTACTAAAAGATTAAAAGATTACTCTTTATTAACTTGATTTTCAAACATTTGTTCACCCGCACTTAATTATTCGTTCTTCTTGATTGTGACAAATGAATTAGGTTGTGCCGATAAAGCAAGTGCAAGAGAAGCCATCCTCGCAAAAGAGCCGAGTTACTCGAGTCGAGTCTAAGTCCTCGCTGCATGGTACTTATATTCCCTATTAGCTTTGAAAATTTCAGATGATTTAAGTTTAACATTAGTTTGAACTTTTACTTGAAGGTGACACCGTTAATGGAACCCATAAACGGAAAGCAGAAAGTGTTTCCAAGCTAACTGGAAGGGATCTGAAAGTGCGAACCGTCTCGAAACTAAATGGACATGATACGGAAGTACGAAGCATCTCGAAACCAACTGGAAAGGATCTGAAAGTACGAATCGTCTGTAAATCAACTGGAGTGGATCGAAAAGTCGTCTCGAAACCAAATAGGGAGGATCAGAAAGTACAAACCCTACCGAAACCAACTGGAGAGGATCGGAAACGGAAAGTTC